>JAUTDX010000779.1:0-75108 GCA_030844895.1 Ambrosia x helenae
CCAATTCCAAAACCGAGCTTCGCCACTGATTGGATGGGCTTGGCAAACTTGTCAATGTCGCCCTGGCCACCCTTATAATTTTGATAAATTACTAAATAGACAACGTTGACCGACACTTTTCCAAAATACACTTTTTTTAACTTTCTAAGGTGTTTAGAAACAATCAAAAAGAGACACCTAAGTCTAAGCCAATACTTTTTGTTTAGACGGGGTTCTATCTTGGAAAAGTGAAGATAAACATTGTCTATTTTGGGTAATCTCCCTACAAAATAAATATAAATGAATATAAAACAAAATGCATTAACGCGTGATATGTGTAGGCTTGGTGAATGGGCAATATTCATTCGTTGCAACTTGCGAGTTGTATCCTTATTGAATGTGGCCACCAGACCAAAGTTATTGCTTTGATAGGGCCCCTATTCAATGTGCATTTTGTTTTCTTTTTTCTTGATTGTGACTAAGAAATGGATCTCTCAAGTTAACTTTGGCCAGTTGGATGTTGGCATCTAGATGCATGGCAATTGACACTGGAATAACTAAATCACTCAAAAACTGTTGTTACGTCAGCGTCACATAGGCAAAGGGCGATAACTAAACCACTCAATAAGTAGGTGTAGTGAAATAACTACAAAACAGAACTAAAGAAAAATATGTGACTGGTGAAGAGAGAATGGGCCCCACATACCTCATTCACGCCCATCATTTCAATGATGATGGGAGCCATTGGCGTCCCAATAATAAAAGCCGTAATGGTGTTTAAAGCTCCACATGTTGATTTGGCATGGAGGCGTTTAATGGACAATACATGGCCTGATAAAACTGACTTAGACATATAGCTGACTGCATGTGTTTTGGCTCCTGTCATGTGATATGGTTACATTTAACACTTCCTCCAAACATCTTAATTAAATAATTACGAAACAATTATCCTTTTTTTTATATAATATATTTTCTGTTTAAGTACTAATGACAAAATGTTATCTTTTGTAATGAGTATTTTTAATCAGAAATCACCTTAACTTCTTACTGAACTTTGAAGTTCAATATCTGTTATGCCTTTTGATTTGTTTCTGTTTTTCTGTTTGTAACAGTTGAAGCTATGCAGTTAATAGCCTCAAAGCTACAATATGGCGATTGGCGTGTTGCTAGTGATTCATGCAGCAGAGGTTTTGGCCTTAATAATACAATTTCCCAAACAATAGAGGGCTTATGCAGTTTGGCAGCAATGTAACCTGTAACTGTACCAGCACTGTTTGCCACATATCAAGAATGTATGAATCTATCTTTATATATGTATGTGGCATATGTATACACACACACACATATGTATGTATGCTTCGAATGAGCACCACTAAATAACTAGAAACTAAAGGAACCTCCTTTTTTAGCCTTTGATCATGGAACTATAAAATGTGAGAACTGTCATGAACAATGGAGTGAAAGAGAGACGAGAGATAGAGATCTCAACCATCCGATCCAAGGGCTAAAAATGGTTCCCGATTAAGCCATTATGCAAGTTGACGAACTATAATTGCTGAAATATATTATCATTTTTTATTCAACTTTTTCCTAATATATTCTAGATACTATACCATAAGAGAGTAGTTTCATAATGTACTACATTGCAGCCAGTTAAAAGGACTCAATTTGGCAGGAGTTCTACCTGAAGAATTTGTAAATCTCACTTATCTGCAAGAAATGTAAGTGCGCCATCAAACTTTCAGTAACCTGGAAGTATTAAACATTGTTATATGCTTATATTATAAGTTATTCCTTTCTGTTTTTTCTTCACTGCATAAATCTTTGTGTTACACAGAGACCTATCTCGCAACTACATAAACGGCACTATTCCTGCATGCTTCGGTCAGCTTCGTGTTAGCATTTTGTAAGATGTGTTATTTGCTTCAGTCTTCCCATTTGTTGACACGAACTCTGTGAATTTACTCTCGTCCTTTTATTCTCCACAGGAGTCTTTTAGGGAACCGAATCAGTGGGCCCATACCTGAAGAAATAGGTGATATATCTACACTTGAAGAGCTGTAAGCTAAAGATCCTTAACTGACAGTTTATCATAGAAGAGATCTTTAACTTTAATTGATTTCTTACAATTTTGACCTCTACAACAGCGTCTTGGAAAACAATTTGCTTGGAGGACAACTTCCTCAAAATCTTGGCCGTTTGACTCGGTTGAGAAGATTGTAAGAGTACTTGACCTTGGTCCAAAACTTATTTTATTTTTAATTATTTTTAACATTAGTATCTTTGGAGTTGTTTACAACAAATGGTGTTTCTTGCAGCCTTGTTTCTGCAAACAACTTTACTGGAAGCATACCGAATCGTTTGGCAATCTAACTAATTTAGAAGATTTGTATGTATTTTTTTGTTTCTTTTGATCAGAAAGTGAAGGAGTGATTCATTAAAAAAATTATCAAATTTTTTGAGTCTTTTGAACTCTTCTTGCAGTAGGATAGATGGGAGTTCATTATCTGGAAGAATACCTGATTTCATAGGAAATTGGACAAACCTCACCAGACTGTGAGTATGATTTTGCTTTCATTTAATAATAATAATTCAACTTTTATAAAATTTCATTATATACAACTTTTTGTGCAGTGATTTGCAAGGAACTTCAATGGAGGGGCCAATTCCTTCTACTATATCTCTGTTTGACAAAATTGAAGGAAATGTTAGCACATTTTTAAGCCTCCAGTTTTTTTCTTTCCCTTTTTGACTTGTTTTTTAGAGTTATTTATATATCCATTTACCGCTGTTAGGAGAATAACTGATTTAGCTGGATCATCAAATTCGGGGTTTCCTGATCTGAAAAAAGATGGCAAAGATGACTCGATTGTGAGTTGACTACATAATTGCATGAGAAGTGAAAATGAGTTAATAATAAACATGATAAGTGTGTTTAAAATGCATTTGCTGCAGGAGCCTGAGAAATTGTTTGCTTAATGGCTCAATACCTGGATACATAGGACAGATCAGTGGTATGAAGCATATGTAAGTCCTTTTTTTATCTTTAATATTATCAGCCGTTTCTTATTATTTAAATAGAATTTACATCTAAACTATTTCTTTTGTAGAGATCTGAGCTTCAACAGATTGACTGGTCCATTACCCATTTCATTCCAAACATTAAACTTTGACACATTGTATGCAACTACTTAGACCTGTCTCTTTTGATTTATTTATTTATTTATTTATTGTTTGTATAATATGAAATCATACATTGTCCATGAATCAATGTAGGTTTCTGAATAACAACTCGCTATCTGGAGATATACCGGGATGGATATTTAAAAACAAAGAAAAGATGTTAGTGATTCGGCTTAAGCTATTACCATTATATATATGTAAATTTTATTAGATTTTTGTCACCATGTTTTTCTATTGCAGTGATATTTCTTACAATAATTTCACGCGGTCCTCACACATGGCATTGTCAGTCATCTAGCTTGTAAGTTTTTAATTCTGTTATTTGCTATATTAAAACATTTGTTTTGTGTATCACTCGGTATCTTTACTGCAGGAATTTAGTTTCAGCCCTTTCAGCTTCAGCCAAAACAAATAAGTATGCCCCATCATCAATCTATACACACACAAACACATACTTTTGTAATGTCATATGACCTAATGTGAACTAATCTTTCAGTGATTCTTGGTGTTTGACTGACCAACTTACTTGCAGCAGAAACCCCAACGGTAAGACTCACAAACAAGCATTCCAAGTTTGTGTTGAATCGGTTGCCCAGTAAATGCTTTTTGCCTAGTTTTTGAATTATTGATGAATAATGAAGTGTTTAATATATTAAATATAAATACAAATATTGTATTATTACAACAATAATCTGAAAGATAATAATTTAGTAGGTTGTATTCGTTACAAATATACTTGGGGTGCATTTTGACTCTTTTGACCCGTTTCATTTCTAGCTAAAACTTTTTTGATTTAATCAAGCAATTTAGGATCGGAATGGCCATCTATAACCTTTTATTACATCTGTGTTGACATTTTCACAAATGCAACTTACATTGCAGGTCACTCTTTATTTATTAATTGTGGTGGAACCAGAACAGACTTTGCTAATAATGAATATGAAGAAGATTTAACAAGCGAGCAATCTTACTTTTATTCGACTCAGGAGAGATGGGCTTATAGCACCAATGGTCTCTTCATGGCAATGATAAGGCTCCGTTTATTGCCACTTCATCGAATGTGACAGGTGGCGATATATATAGGACAGCACGTGCTTCTCCCACTTCACTCAGGTACTATGGACTGTGTCTGAGGAAGGGGAGTTATAAAGTGAGACTCCACTTTGCTGAAATAAGTTATACAGATGACATGACATTTAGTAGTCTGGAAGACGATATTTTGATATTTCCATCCAAGTAAGTGACTTTTTGCCTGATTATATTCAAGATAATAACTTCCTATAACCATCATCAGGCAGTCGGTAGTTAGGATGTTAAATATAGATCTGAGAGCTACAATTAGCAAGACCTATGTTTTTATAAACAACTGCGTAAAAATATGATTACAAAAGTTATATTATTGATAATAACTTTACCCTTTTGAATAAAACAAGACCTGCAGATAAAACATAACATGAATCAACCGTTTGTCATGTAGGGGGTTTTGCAAGTGAAAGACTTCAACATTGCGGAAAAAGCTAACGGTGTAGGCAGGGGCATTTTCGTAGATTTTGGTAATGTTATGGTTAATGGTAGCACCTTAGAGATCCACTTGTACTGGGCAGGGAAGGGGACAACTGCTATTCCAGATAGAGCGTATACGGGCCTCTTTTATCCGCTATTGCAATAACACCAAGTTAGTACAATATTTCAATTTGCTGCTGTGGCAATGGTTTTAAACATTTCATGTAATATTATTCTCTACATGTTACTTTGATGCTGGCGACGAATTTTTAAATGTTTTAAGTTTTCTTTTTTACTTTTTATTCTGTGCTCACACTTTTTAGCAACAAGTATAGCCTACTTATTCTCCCTTATGGCAGACTATGACGTCAGCACAGGATCACGACTCTCTGCTGGAGCTATAGCTGGTATTGTGATTGGTTTTTGCATATTTATTGGGCTAATATTTGCTGTGCTTTGGAAGAAAGGTTATTTAGGTGGAGATAAAGAAGATAAAGGTAACAACATTGTATAAACATTGTGTATATATTTGGCTTTTATTAGAGGTGGCAAGATGAGTGGCCGGTCAAAATGGTCTGGTTAAAATGCGCCACTTTTAGTACAGGCTAAGACGAGTCAGTTTTGGTAGGGCTTGAAATTGGTTGCGTTGGGTAGGCCTATAAACATTATTTTGTTTATTTTGAAGACTTAACTCAAAATTCATAAACAACACTATTACAAAGGTAATCAAAATTTCTCAATAGAACAATTTATTTGGTTGAATGCACTGAAAAAAATAATAGAATTTGGCGACTTGTAACCCATTTGACTCGTTTTCCATTATAGCTAAATTTTCTGATTTGACCTTTTTGAAATAAAATAAAATATAATTTCTGTTATGCTTTAAAATTCTTAACTGCTAAAATCGTTATTGTTGGCGCAGAGCTCCGTGCACTTGAATTACAAACCGGCTATTTTAGTCTACGGCAAATCAAATCTGCCACACATAACTTTGATTCTACAAATAAGATTGGTGAAGGAGGCTTTGGACCAGTTTACAAGGTAAAAATATATGATTGTTTGTTTACTTTTTTAGTTCAGGTGATTATATCAATGTTTTTTCCATGTAATTTTCAGGGTATACTCTCAGATGGTTCTCAAATTGCTGTTAAGCAATTATCAGCCAGATCAAAACAGGGAAACCGCGAATTCGTGACTGAAATAGGCATGATATCCGCTTTACAACATCCAAATCTTGTTAAACTTTATGGCTGTTGCATTGAAGGAAAAGAGTTGTTACTGATATATGAATATCTGGAAAATAACTGTCTTGCACGCGCCCTTTTTGGTAAACACCTCACTAGGGGATGCTCAATAGAGAACTAATTTTAAGTATAGAACCGCCAGAACCACATTTACACTTGTACCTTTTGCTTTAACTGTGATACATAAGGCAATGAGTAACCGCTTACCTAATCACTCTTTTGTACTCCCATCATATCTACCAAACACTTTGTACAAGTACATTATACGGTTCTCAAGGTTTTGGATTTAAAATTGGTTTTGCATTGACCACACCCCTACCTCTTTATCCTGATAGTCCCATGTTTTATACCTATTAAAGGGAATAATTTGCCTATGTTATTTAATGTAGGTAGTGATGACCAGAAGCTTAAGTTGGACTGGTCTAGAAGAAAAAAGATATGCATGCAAATAGCGCGCGGTTTAGCTTATCTCCATGAGGAATCAAGATTAAAAATCGTTCATAGAGATATAAAAGCCACTAATGTGCTTCTAGACAAGAATCTTAATGCTAAAATATCAGATTTTGGTTTAGCAAAATTGGATGAAGGAGAGAATACTCACATCAGCACACGAATTGCCGGAACAATGTGAGATTCTTTCTCGTTAATATTTTATTTGAATTACTTGATTACTTAAGTATGGAACTTTATGGTGTAAATATGTAGAGGGTATATGGCTCCAGAATATGCGATGAGAGGGTACTTGACGGATAAGGCAGATGTGTACAGCTTTGGAATTGTTGCATTGGAAATTGTTAGTGGGAAAAGCAATACAAATTACAGGCCAAAGGAAGAGTTTGTCTACCTTCTAGACTGGGTAACTTTAACCATTATTTCTTTTAATAAAACTAAAGATAGGCCGTAGGCGGGGTGGGTAACAGGCTTCTCGTACGGGTCAAGCTTTTTGTACATGTTGGGCTGGGTTGACCTTAAACTTTGTTCATATTATCAAGGGGGGTTTGGGTTTTTCTTTGGTTTCTTTTTTTATTACTTTTTTTAGTAATTTACGATTTTACGAAAATATAGTTCTTACGGTTTGCCAAAGGGTAAAACACTCATTTTATGTAAACTTAACAAATTTTGTAACATAAGGTTGGTGTTAGAACGAAAAAGTGTAACAAAGTGAAAATCACATATATGAAGTATACAACTTTTGAAAGTCGTGCTCCAAACGTGTTATTTTTGCTAAACCACAGAGACTACGTGTGTAATTAACGCTTGTTTAAATATACAATTGAAGGCGTATGTGCTACAAGAGCAAGGGAATCTATTGGAACTGGTGGATCCTAATCTTGGAAAATACTCGAAAGAAGAGGCAATGACGATGATAAACGTGGCCCTCCTATGCACGAATCCATCTCCGACCCTAAGGCCATCCATGTCAACTGTGGTCAAAATGTTTGAAGGTAAAATGCCTGTACAGCCCCCGGTGATCAACCGAGGTGAGGACATGAGGTTCAAAGCCTTTGACTTGTTGTCACAGGACAGTCAGACTCATGTCTCCACCATCTCAGCAAACAGTCTAGGACCCAGGAGCCTTTCGACCGACACTCCATGGACAGACTCGTCAATTTACAAAGATGAGAGAGCGGAAAGTTCTCTGTCAGAGAAGAAGCTTCTTCCTGATCTTTATGATGTCGATATTTGAATCGGTAAGGTTTAGTTTATGCTGATTTTTGTTCATTTTTATCTGTAATTTTTTTAAGTTTAGATATGTTATTGGTAACATTCAACTCGCCAAATTTAAGCTGCATGTTTTATAATAGATATCTACGCAACATACTTAAACAAAGAAAGGAACTGTTACACTCGCGGCTGTCAGTATTATATACAACCTCCGTACATTCTGTGTCCGGAAAATATCTTTGCTGGTTGCTGTTATCCTTTTGTTGTTCTCGCTCCCCTTCCACGTTGGCATACTCATCCCTAGTGTCATTCTTCTCGCTCCAAATACATGCAGCATTAATGTGGATAAGTATCTATAATCTGTAATTGTAAATACATACATCGGCGATAGTCACAGTACAGCTGCAGAAATCACGTTCCGGATCATGACCAGGACATGTCAGCAGTCAGATGTGGTTGTTTATTAAGATTCAGCTGCCCCTAGTGACGACTAGCTTTATGTAAAAGAGTGTACGTTGGAATGACATTTTTCCTACAGCCGTTGATAGATAAAAGTGCATTGCATACTACATATTACACCTTATTCTTAAACAAAATATATACACAGGTGTTGTGTATGTGAACGCGTATGCGTATGTATGTGTATGCGTATAATCACATATTATAATTGGTTTCTTATATTGTAGACGACGTTCTGCATACTATTCTTAATCACATAACAAATACACGATATGTTGTTATAGGTTCAATATTTCGGTTTTGGTTAGGAACACCTCTTAGATTATGTTCGTTATGGTATCCATGGTTGGAGCGTTGATCAATGGTCATATATGGTGATTGCCTGATTGGTTTTTTGTAAGTCATTATATAATGTCCACACATTCTTGATTTATGGTTGGGATGGGTTATGAGTTTAAAAAACGTGGGTAATTTTTTTATTTTTTTTAACGGCCAACGAAACTTTTATTATAAAAAGCTAACAAGACCTAGCAAACACAATCCGGAAGAACAACCAGAGAAGGGCCCATCCCTATACAAAAAAACAGCCCGAAAAACAAGAAAAAACAAAAACATTATCCCATCTTGATGGTGTCAAATCTACCCCAGGACTCCCACGACATGTCCGACATCCTTTCCCTATTAGTAATCCACAAATAATTCATGATTTTGATCTCGTCCAGCACTTTCCGAACCACAGCCGGATGTTGATTATGAACAAGGTCATTCCTCGCTTTCCATATACTCCAAAAGGTAGTTAAAACAACACCATAGAACGCCTTTTTGCCCTCGCATTAATCTTTGCCACCGTATGATAAGTAAGCAAATCCCGAACATGAAAAGCGAAATAATCAGGAACTCGACACCATGAAAAAACCATCTGTCAAACCTCCATGAAAACCGGACATCCCGTAAATAGGTGATCAACCGATTCCACATTTGTATCACAAACACGACACCTCGGTGTATCAATGAAAAATTCTTGCGTGCTAAGGAGTCCGTAGTCGGTAAGCGATCTAAAAACGCTCGCCAAGCCACAATCCCAACTTTCTTAGGGACCCAACTACACCATTCAAATATATGATCCGGAATCGCATTCGCCGCCTCAATGATACACTTCTTTACAGCCGCAACTGAGAATCCGTTTGACCCATCAACATTTGCAGACTGCTCGTCCAGCCCCTCTGACATAGAAACAGCAGCCAGCAGCGACATTAAATAGGCCAGCTGAGTTTTCTCAGCGTCTGAATTAAGCGGATGCCTCCATTCCCATCTGAACTGTGCATTTTGAATTTTGTCTGAAACCGTACACGACTTGTGCTTTTCCAGCTCAAACAAAAGTGGGAACTTATTCTTCAAGATGTCATCGGATAACCACCAATCATACCAGAAAATAACATCCAAACCAGCTCTAAGGCTCGCCTTGAACATCTTGTGCGGCTCTAAGTTAAGATTACCCAACAATCTCGGTACACTAGCTATTTGTTTCCACGTCCCACCTATGCAAAGTTTAATCGGAATATAATTCCACCCGCGACCACTACCATGAATAGACCAAATAACCTTACGCCAAAGTGCATTCCGGTCCGTTTGAATCGCCACCACTACTTGGACAAAAGACTCAAGTTAGCATCCCTAAAAGAACCCAACCCGACGCCTCCATATTTAGTCGGAGCCACCACTTTATCCCAAGCCAACCAACTCATCTTGACACCCTCGTTCGAGCCTCCCCAAAAGAACTTCCGCCGAATCTTTTCAAGATTATCTATGACTTGCAAAGGCGCTCGAAACAATGAGAAATAATAAAGTGGTAATGAACTCAATACGGACTTAAGCAAAATAATCCTCCCACCATAGGATAAGCATTTCGCTTTCCAAGACGACAACCTCTTCTTTACCTTCTCTATAATCGGATCCCAACTTTTGATTAAGTTCATATTAGTCGTTATTGGGACGCCAAGATGAATAAACGGCAATTGACCAGAAGCACAATGTATAGCCGATGCCATTTCCGCCACCTCATTCTCACCAACACCAATCCCATAAACGCAACTCTTTTTTGAACTTATTTTTAAACCCGATATCAAATAAAAACCTCTTAAAAGGCGCCTCAATTTTTTCGCATTCTCAATCGATCATTCACCACAAAACACAACATCGTCGGCGTATATAAAATGTGAAAAGGAAGGACCATTACCGCCTACTTTGAGCCCATGAAAAGCGCCTAGAAGACACGCCCTGCGCAATATCCGGGTAAGAGCCACCATCACCAAAATAAACAAGAAAGGTGATAAAGGGTCACCTTGGCGAAGTCCCTGTTGACACGAGAACTCGTAAGTGGGTGACCCATTCACCAAAACTGAAGCCCGAGAGTTCCGTACAATAGACATTATCCAACCTGTCCACTTAACAGAGAAGTTCATTTGTATCAACATATCTTCAAGAAAATCCCATCTAACCATATCATATGCTTTTTCAATATCAACATTAAGGAAAAATCATTTAAGTTTTGACTTCTTTAACCACGGAATGGTCTCGTTCAAAATTAAAGGCCCATCTAAAATATTTCGACCGCTAATGAAGGTGTTTTGCTCCTCCGAAATAAGGCTTGGCATCACATTCTGCAATCTCAGCACTAGAATCTTTGATAACACCTTGTTTAACACTCCCACAAGACTAATTGGCCGGTAATCGGCTAAAGAAGCTTGGTCACACGGCCTTCTGGTATCAGTGCAATAAAAGCCGAAAAGCAGTCTTCGCGAATATACCCATTAGCGTGGAACTCCTCAAACATCTTCAAAAAATCAAATTTTAGAACAGGCCAGAACTTACGGATGAATGTAAAGTTTAGGCCATCGGGGCCTGGGGCTTTCCCACCGTCACACTCCAATATCGTATTAGAAATTTCCTCCATGCTAAAAGGAGCGTCCAAGGATTGAACCTCCTCCATGGAGAGCCGATTCACATCAGGGCATACAAAAGGTGGCTTTGAACCTGCAAACATCACTAAACTTGTTAGAAAAAAGCATGACGATTTTATTTTTGACTAGATGCGGATCAGCAACCCAAACGCCATCACACCGAAGCCCATGTATCCGATTAGAGGCAGAGTTCATCTTTATCACACCGTGAAAGTATTTTGAATTTTTCATCCTCATCTAAAGCCCACCTTGATCTAGATTTCTGTTGCGCATCTAACGATTTCAGCTGCTCCTCTTCAAACACGGACTTCCTAGCCTCTGCTCTCAACTCTAATTCTGCATTTGAAAGTAACCTGCTGTCCGCAACTTTCTCTAAATCCGCCACCACTTGTTTGCATTTATCATATCTTTCGTCTCTACGTTTCCGATCCGCATTCTACCTTTGAGCCATTTTAACTTCACTGTCGAAAAGATGTCGGCTGGACCTTCAAAAACAAAGTTGTTAACAATAACATTGACATAATCCACAAAACCCGGTAATTGCAACCTTGAATTGTAAAACCGGAAAGGGATATGTCCGTAATCCGAACTCTTCAACGAGAGTAAAAGAGAGCAATGGTCTGAAAGATGCCGATTTAGAGCCATTAGACCCGCATTCGGCCAGGAGGATAAAAAATCATTACACACCAACACCCTATCCAACTTGTTCAACTTCTCCCTATTACTCGACATATACGTATAGTTATACCGACACATGTTATACTCAAACAACTCCGCATCCCGCAATGAAATTGTTAAAGAACAGTGTATTTTGCGGAAAAAAACTCTGAATTAATCCGTTCATCAATATTTCTTACCTCGTTAAAGTCACCCAACAAAATCCATAAACCACAAAGCGACCGCCTATAGAATAACAAATCATTCCAGAAGCTTCGCCTTCTTGCTGGATCATTAGGCGCATGCACGTTCGCAATATTTATATGTAATCCAGAATGAACCATAACACCCGAAATAACCAACACATGCCGGGATCTAATAACACTCGTCTGTCGAAAACAAGACGGATCCCACTAGCATATGAGGCCCCCCGCAATCCCGTCAGAATCTACACAATCGAACTGAAAGGCAGAATTACCCCAAAACTTTGCTAGTAACCATACTGACGGATCCGCAATCTTCGATTCTTGTACAGCCAAAAAATCAACTCCATGAGACATTTTCAGCCCTTTAACCCATCCCGCCTTACCTTTACCTCTTATCCCACGAATGTTCAAGGACAAGAAATTCATTAAACAACCGTAGTCTCAACCTCCGTAACAATCTCTCCGGCAATCAACCCTTCAAAATTCTTCAGATTCAATCCTATTAATGAAGCAACACGTACCGTATCATCCACTTCTTTGTTTATTGCCTCTGCCTCAGCAACGATTTCAATCAGTATATCTACCTGGGTATCCACAACAGTGTTATTGTCCTCCACCGGTACCGGGTTCGAGCTCAACCGTTTCAGGAACCATATTAACACTGTCTGTCTCCTCCTGTGACCCTTCCATAACCTCCTGTGAAACATTTAAGTCCGTACCCTTGATCCCTCTTGAGAGTTGACGTTGCCAAAAATGGAATTCCTAATCGTATCTTCAGGAGAGTTGCTTAAAAAAAATTTGGGTCGTTTTTTGCTAAAATTCTTTTCTGAGCAGCCCATATGAAAGCCACCTAGTCCATACCTATAAAATTTCTAGCGGAAGCGATTTGGTTTGGGTTGGATTTATTTGTTTGGCCTCGCGGCCGGAGGCTGCTCGGTTTCTAAACAACGACTCTCAAACCGGCTAGGTGGTTAAAGATAGAAGAAGTATAGAGATAGAATATTATTTTGTTATTTTTTTGGAGGTATTATTTTGTTATTGATTGAATAGTTTGGTTGGTACAAACTAAAGGAGAAAACTATCTCCTATAAATACATAAAGTGAAAGTACATAAAATAGTAAAATGGCTAATCTTGGGGCACAAAACATGGAGCTAGTTTCTAGGCAAAAATCAAGGGGAATAATGCAAGTGGAAGATATGAGGAGCATGGTCTTGGTCAATGATCAATAATGTTGGTCAATGGTCATAATCTCCAATACTCCCCCTCAAGTTGGAGCGTGAAGGTTACGAACGCCAACTTGCCAAATAATATTTCTTCTTTTTGAACACTCCCTTTCAAATTGGAGTGTTTGCTTTTCTTGCGGGCTCATAGACTTGGACCCGACTTTTCTTCTTGCGGGTTAAAACCCGACTTTTCTTCTTGCGGGTTTAAAAACCCAACTTTTCTTCTTGCGGGTTAAAAACCCGTCTTTTCTTCTTGCGGGTTTAAAAACCCGACTTTTCTTCTTGCGGGTTAAAAACCCGTCTTTTCTTCTCGCGAGTGTAAGAAAAACTCGACTTTTCTTCTTGCGAGCTCAAAGGAACCCGACTTTTTCCTTTTTTTTGCAGGTTCAAAAGACCCGACTTTTCTTCGCGCGGACTCAAGGAACCCGACTTTTCTTCTCGCGGGCTCAAAGGAACCCGACTTTTCTTCTTGCGAGCTCAAAAGAGTCCGACTTTTCTTCTCTTGCGAGTTCAAAATTTTGAGCTCGACTTTTCCTCTTGCGAGTTCAAAGAACTCGACTTTTCTGCTCGCGAGTTCAAAAGAATCCGACTTTTCTTTCTCGCAAGTTCAAAGAATTCAACTTTTCTTCTCTTGCGAGTTCAAAAAACTCGATTTTTTTTTGTCTTCTTTCTTCTCCATCTTGCTTTTGCCCTTCATTGCCTCCTTTTTTTTAATAACCTCTTTTCAAAAAAAAAAATTCTCTTCTATCGTAACCCAAGACTTAACTAACTTTTTTTTTTTAACAATTCCCTTTTTTTTATATTTTTTGTTCTCTCGTAACCCCAAGAACCCCCCTTTTTATTATTATTATTATTATTATTATTTGTAATAAATCATCCACAAAACAAAAATGATTCTTACTTTTCCATTTTTCTTCTCCACACTTCTTCACGCCAAAACAAAAATGTCCCTCCTGTTGACTTTATCGTTATCTGCCCCTTCTATTACTTTCAGCTAAAACCACCCCTTTCCTTTTCATAGATATAATATCCTTGTCCTTCAAGATTCAATTGACTCAGATGGTGGTAACACAAAGCCTTCCTTTAAAAAGGAGGATTTCGTTAGGTCATGAACTGAGAAGGCTGAACTTTTGGTTTGGGAGCTAGCAGTAGGTTTTTTTTTTAGCAGATTGTTCCAGGATCAAGAACACTGCTCTGATACCATGTAGAAATCTAGCGGAAGCGATTTTCTATTGGGTTTGGTTTATTGGTTTGGCCTTGCGGCAGGAGGCCGCTAGGTTTCTAGCGGGAGACTCTCAAAACTGCAAGGTAGCTTTTAGTACAAAAAGTAAAGGGATAGAATAAGAAAGATGGTATTGATTGATTGATACTTGGTATGATAAAATGATGAGATAACATCCTCCTTAAATACAAGAATGAAAATACATAAAATAAGTAATGACTAATCTTGAGGCACAAAACATGGAGGCACAAATCTTGGGCATAATGGATGGAGCTTGAATCATGGTGGAAGGAAACAAGGAAAATATGTTATCTCCAATAATACCCATTCGGCCCACCAGGAGTTACAAAAAAATCTTGGCCTATAACTGAAGAAGTACCAACGGTTCTTCTTTCCTGGCCCACATCTTTTGAATTTTCAGCGCCAACATCCTTTGACTCCCCACAAGGAAATTCAACCATCTCATTAATTGGTTCCGAGATTTCAGGCTGAACATTCGCCATTTCATTTATTCCAGCCGGAGCATCACCAGGAATTACCGGTGACTCCTCCCGATTTCCCCTTCCTCCATCTCCTCGACGCCTCCATCTCCAACCTCCTCGAACTCCGGGACCCAGGCCGACTGTTCCTCCACCACCCACATAGTATAGCCAACTCCTTTCATCGCACAGTTATCTCTTCGTCAACCCGTGAAGAAATACATGAGAAAAACCAAAAGAATTGTCTACCCAGACCAAGAGAATTCCGAGGGCCAAACTACCTTCCTGAACAAGCTTCCTATACTATCAAACACATTGCTTTCCCTGACCAAAACTGGCAATCCGACTACCTTCAAAACTGCGATACGTTCAAAAGGTAACTCTTGGCTAGTCCACGGAGAGACCGATACCAAAGACTCCTTCCAAAATATTTCTTTTTCTACCAAGAAATCCTGCATTTCCTCTCCATTCCGAAAAGAGATGAGCACCGTTAAGCCCCCTAAATACGAAACCGCGGCGTCGACAAACTCTACTGTTGCTAGCATCTTTTTTCACTGAATGCAACCGAATGATAGATTCCGAAATACCAATAACAACCCTACCCATGCAATGTTTCGGATACATCGCACCACCATCTTCTACCACAAAAGTTTTCCTCGAACCGGACGTTCCAGTATACCCGACATTTAACACAGGAAATTCATCTACCAAAACATTCTTCTCCTTAGGCACCCATGCCTTCTTCACAGGTTCTTCAACATTGTAAGAAATCATCCTATGAGAGCGATCAAACAAAGCAAGGGATACCGAAATCCGTACGTCCATGATACTGATCTCATTAAGCTGCTGAAGAATCGGATACAGATCTTTGATCTTTTGACAATGAAAGAATCCAAAAACCTGCCTTTAACAGATCTTTTCCTTGGAACCCATGCATCCGTTACCGTGAAAAATGGTCAAAAAGCCTCCCTTAACTTCAATCCCGTAACCCTATCCGAAATATTCGTGATGTAAAACGTGGTTCTGGTAGCCGGATCATTGCTGTCTGAGGTCCGAGTTGATGGCCGACGTTGGCCGCCTCTCTAGTTAGTAGGGATGGCAATGGGTCGGGTTTGAGACGGGTTTAGGTAATCCCAACCCCATACCCGATTAGGTAAGCTTGTCCCAAACCCGGCCCAAAACCCGTCGGGTTTGTGTCGGGTAATTCCCCATCGGGTATCGGGTATACCCGCGGGTTTCGGGTAAACCCATTAATTTTTAAAACTAACTCATTAAGTACATCCGACCAAAAACCCGACTGACATCTATTAGGTAACTATTAACCAATTACATTTACCATTATTAAATATATATGTAAATGATTACAATGTATAAATATAAAATACTTAAATCATATAAAAACAATCAAAGACAAAGATTACAAATAGTATATACTAACTTTTTGGTAATTTTAGCATAAGATGACAATGTAGATGGACAATTAGATATATTATGCATACATACTTAAAAATATATATTAGAAATTATATTGGGTATCTAATCGGGTAAACGGGTATACTTTATCGGGTAAACGGGTATATCATCAAATCCCAAACCCGTCCCAAACCCGCGAAAAAAATAAAAACTAATCCCATACCCGGACCCATACCCGATTACCCGACCCAAACCCGTCCCAAATATGTCGGGTTTCGAGTTTACCCATCGGGTTCGGGTTTGATTGCCATCCCTACTAGTTAGGGTTTCCCATAGTTCATATGTGATTTAATAATGTGGGTAATTTCATTTTAGAATTTATTCGTATATTGTTGTGCATTAATTTCAGTCTTGCCATGTTTTCATGTTCATTTATATAGGAACCATAAGTCTATACAACAACATACCAAAAACAACTATGAGAATCCCTTTAAATTTATAGATATACACTGCTATAGAACATTGGGCGGTTTCCTGCACCAGGTTTTGTGGAAAATTCGTATGAAACACTTGACCAACATTGGGTGGTTTCTTACATCAAATCCGTTTTTATCGGGGCTCGAATCCTTGATCTCGAGAGGAGCAACATCTTACCTCCAAATGGCTTTACCAATTAGATCCAAACCAACCCTGGGAAAAGTTCTATGTAAATATTTTCGAGCCCATTTCCAACCAAAAGAAATTCCAACAACTTTCCTACCAATTTATTGACAAATTTCCGCCCACAAATTTATAACGAAAACTGGGTATAGTTTTTCCTACCAATTTATAGGGGTGAGCAAAATTAACCGCCATAACCAATAACCGAACCATAACCGACATAACCGAACCGATTTTAACCGGAAAAGCGACGTAACCAATGGTTATGGTTATGAAATTTCTTAAACCGACTGAGCGGTTATGGTCATGGTTATGAAACTTTGGTTAACCGACATAACCAAAACCAAACTGAACTTCTAATTTTAATTCTTGTAATAGGTTTATGTTTAACACTAACTATGTAAAGTTTTCTACTAAGATAAAAGTATGCTAGTAACAAAACGATCTCGATGTAGGTGACCTTATTTTAATAAAGAATTAAACTTAAGCTTAGGTAAGTTTTTTTATTGTCTGGAAATATCTTATTAACAAGGATCCCCAATTGGTAGTTTAAAAAAAATGTAAACTTGTTAGTCTTATAAAAAAAAGCTTAAGCTAAGTCCACCATCGTAGGTTCCAATTTTTATTTTGTAGACCCACACGGTTTTAATTTTTAAACTTTAGCCGAAAGTTAGTTTTAGTTGAAGTTTATGGTTAATAACCAGACTAACCATAACCGAACCATAACCAAATTCATAACTAATTAACCATAACCGAAGTTTGGTTATGGTTATGGTTAAGGAAATCCCATAACCGAAATTGCGGTTATGGTTATAGTTAATGGTAAAAACCGAACCAAACCGACCCATGCACACCCCTACCAATTTACAATCATAAACGTTTTTAATAACAAAGAAAATAAAAAAATATCATGTTTACAAGTTCTACCACAACGATAATAAACATAAACTATGATGCATTGGTGGATGATTGCACGGAGATTTATTAAATCGACTCATAAGCTTGTCCCATTTCTTTTGGCATCGCTTGCCTTTCTCTATTTTGATTTTCTAATTAAATTCCATAAGCCAATCGTAGCCATTAGCCAATAGAAATAATGTAAGCACTATTCATACCATTTATAAATTAATAGATAGGGTAAAGATAGGGTAAATATAGGGTAATTTCTATATTAGTTTGCTAACTTTGGAACACTACGAGTTAAGCTTGCAAGTCCCGTACCTAACAAGTAAACAAACAATACATAATTAGTGAAATCATATCATGTATGTATTAACAAATTTTATCAATTATAGCAACGTACTTTTATATTTTGTCGATAGCAAATGCATACTACATGTTCTTTTTACCTATCTAGGCAACATAATTCTTTTAAGAGAGAATTACACAGATTGTCCTTTAGTTTTAACCAAAATTGCATCCTATGTCCTTTTTTCAAATTTTTAACTCCTTATGTCCTTTGTTTTATACACTTGTTATACCCTATGTCCTTTAGGCCAAACCAAGTTAAAAAACTCAGTTAACTTGCTCATGTGCCCCTCACGTGAGGGGCAAACCAGTCTTTTCACCTTAAAACATGATAAAACTTAAAAAAAAAAACCCTTCAACAATCAGACAAACATGATAACCACCACCACCTCCCCACTGTCGAACCATCGCCGGACGACCACCACCTCCCCACTGTCTAACCATCGCCGGACCACCACCACCTCCCCACCGTCGAACCATCAACCACCACCAAACCCCTCATTTAGATCCACCAAACCACCATTCGAACCACCATTCGAACCCCTCATCAGATCCACCCCAAACCCCATCAACAACCACCCAAACCCCTCTGCAAAACACCCACAACAACCACCACCCCTCTCAAAACACCCACAACAACCACCCCAAACCACCTCTGAAACCCACCTTCGTCAACACCACAGCCCCCCTCCTCTGCAAAACACCCTCAACGACCACCATCAACGACCGTCAAACACCCACCACCAAAAAACCACCGCCGTCCCCCCTGCCACCATCATCGTCCTCCGGCGTCGTCGGAATTACACAGGTAGTCTGAAGCAAGAAAAAGGGGTTTTACCTAGTTCGTCGGAATCCACAGGCGTCGTCGGAATCCACAGGCGTCGTCGGTCACCTCTGCACCTTCCTGCTTCTGAATCCACAGGCGTCGGAATTACTCTGTCACCGCCCTGCTTCGTCTCTCTCTCTCTCTCTCTCCTTCTCTAATCCTCTGCTTCTCTCTCCTCTTCTCTGATAACAGTAACGCGGTGGGGGTGGGGTTCGACCACCGGAGAACCACCGTCGGCGATGGTGGGAGTCCCTCCAGCTCCTCCTCCTTTCTCGACTCCTCTCCTCTCTCTAGGTATTCTTCTCTCTCTCTCTAAAGTTTTATCAGAATTCAGTGTGTTTGTGTGTGTGTGTTTTAGAGAGAGGGGGGTGAGAGATAAAGTAGTGTTGTTATAATTATTATTATTATTATTATTATTATTATTATTATTATTATTATTATTATTATAGAGAATTACACAGATTGTCCTTTAGTTATACATGAAATTGCACATATTGTCCTTTTGAGGGTGAAAAGACTGGATTGCCCCTCACATGAGGGGCACGTGATCGACCTAACAGACTTTTTAACGGGGTTTGGCTTAAAGGACATAGGGTGTAACAAGTGTATAAAACAAAGGACATAAGGAGTTAAAAATTTGAAAAAAGGACATAGGATGCAATTTTGGGTAAAACTAAAGGACAATCTGTGTAATTCTCTCTTCTTTTAATAATCCAAAAAATAATATATACTTTATAGGATGGTATACAAAAACATGCGCATTTAGAAAATAAGGATTCTTCATGTTGTGACCGCTCACACTCAACATAGACCTGAAAGATGGTATTCCGATCACAACGAATGAAGAAAAAAAATCCTACATTGAATATATGTGCACTGCACCCTCCCAACGCACCCACAAATCAGCATCAACTGCGAATGTTAAGTAACATCCTTCCCATACAACTCAAGTATGGTTGTTGTTCTATACAAATACACATCTACTAAAAATTAATTTGAAAACTAACAATTATATAAAGCCAATAAGGGTGGAAGGTGTGGTACCCTAAGGTACCCTAACAACTTTCAATCCTAGACCGCCACATCAACACTAACCTAAAACACTAAAAATGGGCGGTATGGTGTATCCTAAGGTATCCTAAAACTTTAAAAAAAATGCAAATACAACAACCATTATACCACCTTCGATTTGCACCACCACACTGCCTCTGACCCGCAACAACCACTACACCACTTCCGTCTAAAACTAGCGATTCACCATTGAAGGTGAGGATTAAGTTCGAGTGTGTGGTGATGGAGTCGTGAAGTTGAAGATTGTGGTTTGGATGGGAGGTAAAGATGGGAATCAAAGGTGATGGTGGTGGACGTTCGGTGGTGGGTGTTGGTTGCAAGTCAAAGCAAGCCTCAACGATCAGGAGCCCAATGTTTGAAAATCAACTGCCCGACTCGGCTCCCACAACTCGAAGCTTGGTACCTGACCTATCGGGACCAGTGTTGCCAATAGGCTACTCCATACCCAAGAGGATCGCCGAGATCAACACCCTCCACCCTTAAAACATTATCATTAAGTTCTCACTCTTCTCATTTACCGCACAAACGAACCTTTACAATCACTTTATATAAATAAAAAAAACTTAAAGTAAAATAATAATAATTTCAAGTAAGCATCCCTCTTCCCTGTCAGTCCGCCATCCATGTTTTTATTATCTCTCCCAATCTAACCCTAATTCGGCATAAACACGTTACCTCAAATCACCAAACCTTTTCGTCACCACACTTTTATCCATACACCATCGTCAACCTTAAAACGACGTCGGTTGAATAACTTTTTTTTTCTGTAAAATTAAAACCTAATATAAGATAGGCCTAATACATCCATTCAGTAACCTCTAGTAGCCCCAAAACCCTAAATCAAAGCCAACCAGGTACCATTTTATTATTATTATTATTATTATTATTATTTCTGCTAATTCGATAGATTGTTAGTTCACTAGCTCATTTGGTTACTTTAAAACTTAATAAATTAAAGTTTTATTTATTTATTGTTATTTAATTGTATTTTTCATTTCAAACCTTTGTAAATTTGTGATGAAAGGTGCTTGCTTGATGCATTTTGTGTGTGTTTGTTTAGATGTATTGAATGTGTAATAGGTATTGTTTTTTACAGGGCATTTGATTTTGTGTGATGTGCTGGCCGTTGATTGGTAGAGGTGATCGATTTACAGAAGGTACCATCTTACCTTCGGATTCTTTTTGTTGCGGAATAATGTTTATAATCTATGTTAAGTGCTGATAGATAGTTAGATGACAAGTCATAACTGTCAGATAAGGATAATGAAAAGTAGATGATAAATGTTTCAGTTCGACAAACTATGGTTGAGTTTTGACGTTTTGAGGCATGTATTTCATGTAGCTGTAGTTTTCATGAAATTACGATACTAAAGTGTGTGTAGTATTCATCCTTCATCACTAATCTGGGAACCCATAATAAGAAGTTAGTTAATTGTTGATAATAAGTAGTCTTATATGTATTATAATAAATTAGGATATTTCTTGGTCAACGCTATCCCCTTTGACCCAATTTTCCGGCCCATTTTAGTCTCCAGTGGTACAAAACAATGTGATTCTTGTAATGTTAGTAGTTTTATGTGCAAAGTTAGGTGACAAGCGTTAGTCTTATCTTACAAATTCATGTTTGATAATTGCTATTTGTTGTCTTTTACTAGGTGATTTATGGCCTGAAGCTGCAATGTTGTTGCGGTAGGTTTGAGTAACTCTAGTTTACAAATTATGGTAAGACTAAGATACCTGAAGCAAACTTCCATTAGGGCTATTCTATCTCCTCTCAGTAGCAATGATACCCTCCTTAGCTATTCAACGATAGCAGCATCTTCAGCAACCAATGGCATCCTTTTAAATCCAATATACTCATCTCCCCATCCATTGCCAGTCAAGAAATTACACGCACAGGATGTGGTGGTGACGTTCCAAGAATGGTTTAAGTCCAATAGGAATCCTTTTCTTGACCGTATACTTGAAATTTTATCTTCTCATAGCAGCAACATTGGTGAAACTGAAGATTTTGTGTCACAACGTGAAGCAGCTGATGTGGCGTTATCAAGGCTTAACCTCCGTCTTACAGAATCACTCGTTCTTGATGTGTTATATTACGCGAAAGATGTTTTGTCTTGCTTAAAGTTCTTTGATTGGGCTGGTCGCCAACCTGGGTTTCACCATACCCGGGCTACATTTAATGCCATTTTTAAGATTCTTTCCAAAGCAAAGTTAATGTCTTTGATGCTGGATTATTTGGATAACTATGCTAAGCATAAGGGTTCTCATAAGACGAGCTATCATACTATATTGGTGATGGGTTATGCTGTGGCGGGAAAACCTGAAATGGCACTCCATTTGTTTGGCCGAATGCGTTACCAGGGTGTTGATTTAGATGATTTTGCTTATCATGTGCTTTTAAATGGGTTGGTAGAGGAGAATTGCGTTGATGGAGTCGAGTCAGTTGCGAAACAGATTAAGATGCGTGGGTTTGAATCAGAGGTGACTCATACTATATTGGTTAAGGGTTTTTGCCGGAAAAAGGAGTTTGATAAAGCAGAAACATATCTTCGTGGGGTGATGGACAGTGGAGCCAAATTAAAAACTGGCGGACGCATAGTTGGTGCTCTTGTTGATGGTTTATGTAAAAACGATCAGTTTGATAAAGCTGGGAAATTGGTGGATGAATTTGGAGAATTTCATGTCTATGATATATGGATAAGAGAGCTTGTGCGGGCCCGAAAGCTAGATGGAGCTATGGAATTCTTGCAGAAGACAAACAACCCGGAATTTGCTGTTCGCTATGTTCCGGATGTTTTCCGTTACAACACATTGATTTTAAGGCTTTTGAGAGAAAACCGTCTTGAGGAAGTGTGTGATCTAATTATCGAGATGCGGGAAAACAATATACCCCCAGATGAGTTAACTATGAATATTGTTTTGTGCTTTTTTTGCAAGGCGGGCTTGGTTGATGTTGCTCTTAGACTATATGATTCAAGAGGGGATATTGGGTTATCGATAAGTAGCATGACTCTTAATTATTTAATGAATACCCTTTGTGGTGACGGAAGTGTTGTGGATGCATATCGTGTCTTAAAGAATTCGCTTGAGCAAGGGTATTTTCCGGGAAAAAGGACATTTTCAATCCTTGCTGATGCTTTATGCAAGCTGGAAAAGCTAGACATGATGAATGAGTTGTTTCTTGTAGCGTTAGAGAACAATATTGTTTTGAGTGATAGGGTTCATGAAAATTATATCAAGGCCCTCTGTAGGACTGGTAGGGTGGAGGATGGTTTTTTTATACACGGGGAGCTTAATCGGCTTAATAAAGCTACAACCGGCTGTGCTTATAATAGTTTGATAAATGGGTTTATTAAGACGAATAGGGGAGATATCGGTGCGAAACTACTGATTGAAATGCAAGAAAAAGGTCACATACCGAGCCGTAAGTTATTCACATCGGTTATTAAGAGTGTATGTGAGATGGAGAATCCCGATAAACAATTTCAAAAACTGTTGGAAATGCAGTTATCTCTTCGTGAATTCGATTGCGATGTTTTTAATATTTTCATTGAAGGGGTCGGTCGCGCTAAGAAACCTGAGCTGGCAAGACAAATTTATGAGATGATGAAGAGAAGTGGGCTTTCTCCTAATGTGAGGTCAGACCTTTTGTTGTTGAAAAGTTATTTAGTAGGTGATAAAGTATCCGATGCTCTAAATTTGTATTATCATATCGTAAAGACAAGGAGACTAAGCAGGAAAGTATTAAACGCTATGGTTACTGGTCTTTGCAAGTCAAACAAGCCCGGACTTGCATTGGGAATCTTTTCAGAAGTTAGAGAGAAGGAGAAAAATGTGAGACCGAGTCTTGAATGTTATGAAGAACTTATTTATGCTTTATGCAAACATAAAAAGTACGAAAAAATCGTGCCTATACTCAACGATATGCTCGGTGTGGGCCGACCCCTTTCATCATTTATTGGTAACAATTTGCTTTTATGTTCATTAAAGGATCGGGAGTTATATGACACATGGGTTGACTCGAGCCCCCCTGTTGAGTCGCCTGAGTCATCTCCTATTTGGAGACTTGGCGAGCTTATCGGTTTGTTTTCTGACCGTTTTAGAGAAGACTTGAATCCTGATGACTTGGAACAAGTAGTGAGAAACTGTTATTCACTTGATGTATACTCTTATAATATGATCTTAAGGAAATTATGTATTAAACAAGTGGATGATGCTTCTAAGTTGTTTCAAAAGCTATGGCTAAAGGGGTATGAACCGAATCAGTGGACGTATGAAACTATGGTGCATGGTTTTTATAGAAATGGTCGGAAAACCGATTCTGAACTTTGGGTCGAGGAGATGTTACGAAGAGGGTATCAACCAAGCGAGTCTACAAAACTGTTGTTTTGAAGACGAGATCTTATTTTCAGAAACAGATAAGAGGTACAAAGTTTTGATTCATTTTTGATCTTCATTTAATTGAAATTACATATGTTTTTTTTTTTTTTTTTTTTTTTTAATTTAGAAGAGTATGGAACTGATTTTGTTTTGTGCATTTGAAGGCTTAATTTTGTTAAGTTTTGGAAGATCAATCTTGGTGGCTACTTACATTGTAAGCATATGTATATTTCTGCAGTTACTTAGGGACCGAGAATCGTCATCTATATGCACACACTTGCCGGCGATAAACGGGTACCTGAAACCTGACTAGCGCCAAAGCAAGAAGAGAATTCAATCAGGAATTCAGTAGCTTGACAAAAGGTCAACGGGCATCGTCGTTACATGAACATGTAAACCTTAACTTAAACCATATATTTTTGTCTTTTTAAAGCTCTAAAATCTCCAAGTCGAACACTGGTTGACTATCATGTAAAGTCAACTACTGTGATTTTTTTTTTTCTTTTATAATTCAATCTAATACGTTATGGTTTACTGATTTTTCACTGACGCCTGTGTAATCATTAACAAAATAGGTTTGTTTTGGCCTGGCTTAATAAAAGTGTAATCATTAAAAGTGTATCTTACCTACTTGTACTGTTTTTTTATATATTAGTTGGTTATATCTAATTGTAATGAACCAGTGCCGCCATAACAAAATCGGTACCGTATTTATTTCTATGGTTTTTGGTTTTGATATGAGGCAACTTCGATGCTTTTTCATTATGTGTACTGTAAACGTGATTGTGACATTGTGTAACTCGTAACTAAAAGTGTTTATGGTACGATAGTTCCTGATGATTTCATTGATTTACAAAGGCCCTTTACGTAGGCGCCATACAACCGAAAACAAGGAAGAGATACACATGAATATGGAAAAGATATACAAGGCTATGGTTAAGCAACTGTCTCGGATACTTCAGTTTCAGGTGTCCAAGAACAGGAAGGGGATAGTTCGGGTGATCGATCTCTGCCGGAGAAGAGGGATACAGATGATACGATCGTCACCGGTTACGATGAATGTAAGACCCTGCTCGATAAACGGGTAATTAAACGATAATTTACGAGGAAATAAACTTAGTTTGGAAGTTTATGAATAAAGCATTACATATTAAACGTGTTTCACAAGTTTTTAGCACATACGCATTACATTTCAAAACATACGTATAGTCTAGTTAGTGTCGAACACGACAACAAAACGCCTTCCAAAAACCAAGTTTCAAAAGATTAAGTTTAAGCGTTGCGGAAGCAGTCGAGTCTGATACGTTCGGTTCTTGCTCGAGTCTTGATCATCATCCGTATCACATACATGATTTCCTGGGGGTTAAACACGGTTAAAACAACCCAAAAGTTAGTTTAAACAAGTCAATGATAAGCATGAAAAACACCCAGAAGCGTATCCCTACTCCCATGGGCGTAGCCCTACTCTTACTAAAAATTGGTTTTTGGGCGTATTTGGGGCGTATGGCAGCAGGTTTTCATGATTTCAGATAACTTGACAACAGAGTGGCCGTAGCCCTACTCTCCTGGGCGTATCCCTACTCTGCTCAGAAATGGTTGCACGTTTTTACTTAGCATTTTTGCCCATTTTCCTTGCACCAAGCTGCACTTTTCATGCAACTTCAAAACCATTTTAGGGACTTCTTAGAACTCATTTATGGGTCACAATGAATAGTTTCTAAGTGATTAAATCTCGAGTACAATACCTTATTCGGTTTCTAACACTATTACCATAGTGATTCGATTCCTCTTCTACTTGACCCGTTAAGGTTTGTATAAGTTGAAAACATGCATTTTTATGATTCCCAAGTTTATATTCGTGAGTTACACACGACTAATCAAGCCTCAACTTGACTAAGTGATTATTAGTCCAAGCCATTCCGCCGTCATAGCGATGCCTCGTGTCCATGGCCACATGTGCCACTTCTCTTGGTCTTACTCACGTGGCCCATATGAATCGTGACATGGTTTTTATTCAAGATATTATATCTCTTGGGAATCACAATGGTATCTCAATTTATATGACAATGCCATGATCTTCATAATGTGCATATATGTATAAAGTCATAGTTATGCTTACCTTAGTTCATACCCTTATCGCTTATAGACTAACTTGAGATTTATAACATAAAGTCTACGAATATGCTTAAGCAAATAACAAAATCCATATTGGCATAATGTTGACCCTTAGCTTAGGTCCTTGACTAACTAGTGTTTGACCCAATTGACTCGTTCGCCTAATTTGGGATATTGACAACCTTCATCTAAGGCCGTTTTCTATGAATTATGAATCTCATTTAAGCTTCTTTTATGACACTCCAATGTCTAGATCCCAAATGCATATACAAAGTTATAACTAATCATATGAACGTACTAGGAATATATCAAGATTTAAGCCATCGAGTGACTTACCTTTGTGCATGCTCCTACCCATGCATTTCCTTCGATTCTAGGCCTCCCGAAGCCTCTCTTTTTACTACCTAGTAGATTGTTATCACACTTAGGTTGTTAGGATCATAATTAACAACATGGTTACACATGATCAATCAACCTTTTACTAGTTTTTACCATGTTCAACACATTTATCGAGTTTTAGTCCAAATTCATTCATTTGGACATTTTAACAAACACTTGGTGGGCATGAATTAACAAGACTAAAATTTTGGGTGTTTTATGAGCCATTTGCCTATCAATCAAGCATTCAAACTTGATTCATCATAAGATGACAATTTTACAACCCAAGTTCACATTCTTAGTTCTAAAACATTGATTTTTAGCTTATGAGCACACATGTTGCTCATACCCATCAATACCCACCAAGTTAACTTAGGGATTTCACCCAATTTGATAGACTAGCATGAATTCAACAAAATTCGTTGGGATTAAAGTTCCCTTGGACTAGAGACACCTTCCCTAACATCCAATTCGACTTTTTGTAAAAACTCTAGATTATCAATTTGTCATGAACCTATCAAGTGAGATTTATATCTAGAGCCTAAACCCACTTCATGTGTATATAAAAGAATCACCCAAATCTCTACATAATTGTAATTCAATCATTTAGCAAGTGTTTATAAACATAATTAGGGCCCCCTAAACCCAAGGGTAACCTCTAATCATCAAGTATTCATCATATGTAAAAATCTAATTTTTACATCTTGCTACCTTATGATCAATGCATTGATTTATGCCAAATAAAAGGGTACCTTGGAGTGTATTAGGCCTAGATGATCCGATTTCTAGTTAATGCAAGCAAAAACCCCTTGATTCCATCTTGATTAGAGGCTTGTTAGTGAGTTTTAGGGTTTGGAGTGGGTGTAGGTTGGTGATGAACGAATTTGGGGAAAAATGAGGATAATACCCATATTTTTTTTTATAAATATCTAACCAAACTCAAGTTTGGTTGTTTGGGCAGATTTGGCCCCTCCATATCCCACAAATTTTATTTAATTAAACCCACTAACTAGTTAACCCATGCAATGGCTTTTAGCCTTGTTTTAAATAACAAGGTTAACATGGTTATTTCCCTATGTTAGGAATTTCGTATACATTGTGTTTCATTCGGTTAAATAAAAGCCACGTGTACTTTTATTAATGGAAAGCAAGGTTTAGAAATATTTGGGGTGTTACAACTCCACCCCCCTTAAAGAGGGTTTCGTCCTCGAAACCGGATATATAAATGAATTCCCATGGGTCGCGCCTCATGGTTAACCTTGAGTTTTATCCCTTCTCGATGAGGGTTATTTTAATGGAATTTAATTACGCCCCTAGGCTTATGTATACACATTCATTTACCCTATCGGATTTATTCTAGTTTAGGCACCCGCATGTGTAATGGTTGATTCATCGATTTGACTCCTTTGCGTGTTTGGAACCCTTAAGTCTCCGAGGGCTTAGAGTATTCATTCGATTATTTTACTCTACTTAGAATCATTTCTATGCACTGAGGCATACATTGGGTTTGTGTAACAACCCGACCAGGTGGGGCCTGGAAGAAATGACAGATTGGCAACAGACTTACACAACGGAAGCAATGACGACTAATAATTAATATTTGTACAACTTTTGGTTGCAAAAATAATACAAATACTATCTAAAAATACAACTAAGTCTAATGCAAGGACGAAGCGCGGCGGTCGTCGAAGCTGTGTAATCCCTTAGTCGATCCAATATCTATCCTTCGTATCTCTAATCTGCATCTAGCTATCATATACCTTGCGTTGCCATCCAATCATCTGCAGTACCTGAACACATGCTTAAAAGAGTTTGGGTCAGCAAAATATGCCGGTGAGTCCGTGTAAGTAGTTCAATGGATCCAAAAACAGTTTATCAGTTCAAAAACAAGTTCAACACATAGTTATTGTTATGGTGTTACAATTATATAAGCTGGTCACTCAACCCTTGGCACCTAGCGTCATGCCTAACCATGCCTAGATGTAACAACAAAGTCTATGCCCGTTATTGTCATAGCTTTCCAACCTATGTCCTGCCATATAGGTTCCCCTTGGCAAAATATATGCCGCAACGACCCCTTGGTCTCAGTGGGGGTTTCCGGGTCTAGGCCGGACCACTGTGCGTGGGGGTTTCCCCAAGTAGTACTACCCATATATTAAGTCGGCTCTATCCTAGAGTTAATGAGTGCCTGGTTCAGTCTAGCAGGTAATCACGCTCTATATAACTAACACCCATAATCACAAAACAGTTTGAAAGCATGTATCACCCCAAAACAGTAAAACAGAAAAAGGGGAAGTACACGAACTCACCTGTGTCCTGTAGCATGTCATGTCACACAACTGTATAGTATTCCAAGGTCACGAGCCACCTAATGTTTATGTGTGCACATCTAGATAACCTATTTATGTCAAATAGTATTAGTATGTCTTATCAAGCTTCGTGGTTTCACGTGTGAACGAGCTTAGAAGGTTTGTTATTAATGTTATGGCATGATGTGTTGCTGGTTCATATAGATAACATATTAATTATATATTTATAGGTTTTACACCTAAGTATATATTCCTGTGTAGATAATAAAAGTATTATTACTAGTTGTTTTATTAAAAAACTACAACATCATCGTACGTATATGGAAATAAACATTTAATGTTATCATTAATAAGTATTCTTACAAATATATTTGTGATAACAGTAGTAATTGTAATATTTATGATTATGCGAACAATATTCATTAAACTAGCACTAGAAATTATGATAGTAATTAACACCCATAACATATATTATATTATATCTATATTTCGAGTCCATTAGCCATGTCCATTTCCTACAAGGATATTTAAAGTTCCCGTAGTTATTATCATGAGTTTAGTGTCCTATCAGTTATGTGTAAATAGATTTGCCTTGAGTTATCGTTGGTCCTAGTACCATATGTAGACGTCGTATTAATCGTCTAGATGTTTCCCATGTATATCCATTCATCAAATGGTTTACTATGTTTTGGTAACACAATAGTCAATCTACTGTATAATTCTCCAAAACCTCATTACCAATATTCTATAGTCTTCAAATGGTTGCTTAAATATCCACATTTAAAGACTCATATATACAATACATGCTTATTATCTATATCATATCCGTGGTTCTCTTTTACACTATATAAACCTAAATTGTATACTTGTCAGATGGTTTGTTTTAAGCTCGCTACACGTGAGACACAACGGATAAATAATTGTCTAATTCAAATTATGAAGCTGTAGCTTATACCTCTCAAAGGTTCAATATGAATCCTATATGTATGAATCCAATGCCGACCAGCCCAAACTCGTTTGACTGCGTCTGACCCGAATCATCTCTGTTGACTTCTGCTGCATATTACTGTCACCGTTTACCATCGCTGTCCGGCATCCGATCAAACCGACAACACCATCGTTTCTCACCTCCTGTTCACTCGGAATAGACAACTTACGAGCCGAAAAAAGAAGACGCGCTGCCGTTTACAGTGGTGTTCCGCCGCTGCTCCTCCCTATTCCGTCATGGACTTTGACCGGAGACCCACCGGTTATCTCTCCCCTGTTCTCTTTATCTTGCAGTAAGTGTGTGTGTTGTATGTGGGTTATGAGAGAGAATAAGTGTGGGTGTGTTGGTTTATATAATGGAGTGTGGTTGTGATGTGGTGTACGTGTGTTTTTGTTAATTGTGGGTAGAGGCACATGGCACCTTGTGGAGGTGCCATGTGTCTCTAGTGGTGAGTAATCACCCAAACCCGCGTTATCGGATCTGACCCGCAATCTTTACTTGCGTGTTATAAGTTTTATCTCGTTTAATTAATTTACGTGCATAATACTTGGTTTTGGTTCCGTATTAATAGACGTATTTAGATTTACTCGTTATGCATTTATTGGTCATAATAAAATAAAGTGCGAAAAATTTAGGCTCGGAACCGGGGTGTTACAGTTTGGCTATCATGACGGCTTCCCGAAAGTCGTCACCCATATTCAACGTGGTTTTAGTTTCAGTTTGATTTCGGCTCAAAGGCCTCTTTTATAATTCCATGGTTTTACCGGAAAGCATCGAGTCTTTTCCGTAACTCATGTTTTCCTTGTCCTAGACACCGCGTGTCCTTTTTAATAGTGTTTTCACCTGTCACTAGGCTTAGTTATATTTATGCATTCCTTTGGGTCCAAGTGGTGACGACTTCACTTGACCCGTTTGAACCTTCTAGTGATTGCCTAGCTATCACTAGACTATTAACGGTTTATCGTTCGTTTTGTTACTATCTGATTACTAGTTCTATGAGTAGTTAAATCATCAGAGTTTTCGGTTACCAGTAGGCTTAAGTTTCATAAGTCACAGGCTTTATTCAGTCATCCAAGCCAATGACTACGACTTCTGATGTGTTTCTACACACCGTCTGTCAAACTTCTGAGTTAAGATTTGTTGGACTTTATAAAAGTCCAACTTTTGTTTAACAGGCTGTAACAGCCCAAGGTAACTCGTATCGTATATTGTCCGCTTTGCCCGCCCAGTCGTATTAGACTGTGACCAAGCTCAGGGTTTTGCATTGGTCTCACCCCCAAAGGACTGGCCAAAACGCGTACGACAGAGAAGGTATCCCACCCATTATAAGGAAGTGTTTGTTTCCCTTTCCCAACCGATGTGGGATCTTGCAACGTGCATATGTCCTAGTTCAGTGCTAGGCTAGTATTTCGCATTACTCATTTAGAGTTAGAATATTCCATGGAATCCTCCATTTAATACCTCAGATAGCACTTCGCCTATCTCATGCATTCTTAACTCACATTGGTGTTATATAATCCGAATTTTAGTATGTGAGTTTTACTCTTAGTCGAAATAAATTCTAGGCGACTGATCACTTATTATCTTTTGCCCCAATGCTTCGGGCTTTTAGGATTTTTATCCTATCAAAATAATTAGCATAGGGTTCGTGACCCTTTCTTATCTAGCCTTTCAAATTTATATTTCGAGCTCTTGCAAGCATCTTATTTGAGATTTAACCGAGTCTTCCGACTCTTTTAGTTATCTAGGTATTATTTCGTATATAACACCCCGTCTTCACGTCCCCTTCCGGATTATGTTTTTATTTAATTCCTCGGAACACTTTGAATCCAAGGCAATTTCTCTATTGGTCTAGCCTTGTAGGGCCCGTTACTGGACTATGACCCATTTCTGCTTATTTGTGTCCCTTAGGACTTATTGACCATTAGATCGATTCAGTGTTTCATTAAAAAGGGTTCTTACTCGTCTTTGCTTCATGGTGTTATATTACCATGTTTATTCACACAAGTCTACTTGCTTATGCCTTCTTTATTTAGGATTTGTATGCATAGTGGTCTAGCAAACCGCGTTTGGTTTAAGGCATTGCCTTCATTTATTCGATTCTAAAGCCATCTATATATTTTAGACCTCTGATTATTCGTTCCCCCATCATGTGCTAATGCCCATGAGGTTAATTCCGCTCTTTTTGCTTTAACGTGCTTCGATTAGGTCACATTATTTATCATTGTTCTTTTATGATTGCAGCTAGAAGCTGTGATCGTTTTCTTGGTGAGGGTCCACCTACGACTTCTGGGGTCTCCTACGAGCCCCTTTTTCTTTAGCATTTGCTTCGTCTCTTTATTTATTTAATATATCGTCTTGCGGTTTACATCCGTGTTCTTAGTTCAGAGGTGTGAATCATAGTTCACGCTTGCCTCATAGGCTTTTACATTCGTTTTGTTTTCCTGTTTAGTGTGACGCATGGTTCACATTTGCCCGTAGGCTTTCACGAATTCATTATGATTTGGTGTGACGCATGGTTCACATTTGCCCGTAGGCTTTCACGGATTCTGTTACAGTCTTCATTTTGAATTTGTCATGGCTATCCTATGATAAGCCAATATTGTTTTTCATACTCTTTACTCGTCCGACCGAACCAAAGTTCTAGTTGGTGTCTGATTCAACTTTCGAATAGAATTCGAGTCTAGGTTTAACGAAACTTTCGAATAAGGTTCAAGTTTACTTATAGTTCAACCTTAAAACAAGGTTCGAATCTTACCCTTGTTGTACCTCGTTAAGTGGTTCACGTTGCTATACGAATTAACCTCTCGAGTTTGATTCAGATTTATTTAGTGTTTACCCTTAGATAGGGTTCAGATTTGTCTATGATTTAATCCTTGATTAAGGTTCAATTCCATTAAGGAATTCACCTTCGGTTATGGTTCGAATGCATTTATGACTTAACCTTGGGTTAAGGTTCAAGTCTATTTGTGGGTTAACTCTTGATTACGATTTGAGTGTGTTTACGACTTAACCTTTAATTAAGGTTCAAGTCCTTTTTACGGGTTAATCTTTATTGAGGTCCGAATGTGATTATGACTAAACCTTTGATTAAGCTAGGTTCAAGTCTGCTAACGAATTTAACCTTATATAAAGGTTCAAGTTTTATTATGACTTAAATTTGTTTAAAGTTCAAGTCTAGTTGCGGATTTAACCTCTTATAAAGGTTCGAGTTTTATTATGACTTAACCTTTGATTAAGGTTCAAGCCTATTTCCAAACTGAATCTGTATATGACTCAACCTTGATTAAGGTTCAAGTCTATTTTTGAACTGAATCTGTTTATGACTCAACCTTGATTAAGGTTCAAGTATATTTCCGAACTGAATCTATTTATGACTCAACCTTGATTAAGGTTCAAGTCTATTTACTAATCCGTGTAAACATTGTGGTAATACATTTGGCTATATGGCCCCACGGGTCGTTTATGCATCAATTTTACATACCCGGTCTATCGGACCTTTATTGGTTCGGCATTACTCCCACGTTCTATGACCCCGCGAGTCATATAGTCGGAAGTTTCACATGCCCATTTCTCCCGACCTAGTCCTTGCTACATGGGACGTATGCATAAAGAACACAAGAAGCCCACCGTATCATGTGTTTAACACTTACCTGGCCAAGTAAGCAATTCGCACATGACACTGGTGATCTCGTCGCATTTATCACGATACTTCCCAAATAGACAATTCCCAGTCGCCTGTTTGATTTAATGAAATCTCTTTTGTTAATTTGCTTTAGTATGTTGATTCGTTTTTTTTATCGGATTGCACTGTTTTGCAAATGTAATCATGTTTTCCAATTTCCGTTTTGGCTGGGCCTAGGCCCACCATCACCGTGTAATTGGTGTGTTTCCAAGTTTTGAATTGTTTAAAGCACCTTTCTCATGATTTATTCCTTATTGATTTCATGTTCATACATGATACATAACATTTCGACTAGATTAAGATAAATTTGGAAATGAATTCCTTACCGGATTGATGATCAGCTTGAACCGAACGCTTAACTCGTTTAACCTTGGGCTCTGAATACCACTTGTAAGACCCTGCTCGATAAACGGGTAATTAAACGATAATTTACGAGGAAATAAACTTAGTTTGGAAGTTTATGAATAAAGCATTACATATTAAACGTGTTTCACAAGTTTTTAGCACATACGCATTACATTTCAAAACATACGTATAGTCTAGTTAGTGTCGAACACGACAACAAAACGCCTTCCAAAAACCAAGTTTCAAAGATTAAGTTTAAGCGTTGCAGAAGCAGTCGAGTCTGATACGTTCGGTTCTTGCTCGAGTCTTGATCATCATCCGTATCACATACATGATTTCCTGGGGGTTAAACACGGTTAAAACAACCCAAAAGTTAGTTTAAACAAGTCAATGATAAGCATGAAAAACACCCAGAAGCGTATCCCTACTCCCATGGGCGTAGCCCTACTCTTACTAAAAATTGGTTTTTGGGCGTATTTGGGGCGTATGGCAGCAGGTTTTCATGATTTCAGATAACTTGACAACAGAGTGGTCGTAGCCCTACTCTCCTGGGCGTATCCCTACTCTGCTCAGAAATGGTTGCACGTTTTTACTTAGCATTTTTGCCCATTTTCCTTGCACCAAGCTGCACTTTTCATACAACTTCAAAACCATTTTAGGGACTTCTTAGAACTCATTTATGGGTCACAATGAATAGTTTCTAAGTGATTAAATCTCGAGTACAATACCTTATTCGGTTTCTAACACTATTACCATAGTGATTCGATTCCTCTTCTACTTGACCCGTTAAGGTTTGTATAAGTTGAAAACATGCATTTTTATGATTCCCAAGTTTATATTCGTGAGTTACACACGACTAATCAAGCCTCAACTTGACTAAGTGATTATTAGTCCAAGCCATTCCGCCGTCATAGCGATGCCTCGTGTCCATGGCCACATGTGCCACTTCTCTTGGTCTTACTCACGTGGCCCATATGAATCGTGACATGGTTTTTTATTCAAGATATTATATCTCTTGGGAATCACAATGGTATCTCAATTTATATGACAATGCCATGATCTTCATAATGTGCATATATGTATAAAGTCATAGTTATGCTTACCTTAGTTCATACCCCTTATCGCTTATAGACTAACTTGAGATTTATAACATAAAGTCTACGAATATGCTTAAGCAAATAACAAAATCCATATCGGCATAATGTTGACCCTTAGCTTAGGTCCTTGACTAACTAGTGTTTGACCCAATTGACTCGTTCGCCTAATTTGGGATATTGACAACCTTCATCTAAGGCCGTTTTCTATGAATTATGAATCTCATTTAAGCTTCTTTTATGACACTCCAATGTCTAGATCCCAAATGCATATACAAAGTTATAACTAATCATATGAACGTACTAGGAATATATCAAGATTTAAGCCATCGAGTGACTTACCTTTGTGCATGCTCCTGCCCATGCATTTCCTTCGATTCTAGGCCTCCCGAAGCCTCTCTTTTTACTACCTAGTAGATTGTTATCACACTTAGGTTGTTAGGATCATAATTAACAACATGGTTACACATGATCAATCAACCTTTTACTAGTTTTTACCATGTTCAACACATTTATCGAGTTTTAGTCCAAATTCATTCATTTGGACATTTTAACAAACACTTGGTGGGCATGAATTAACAAGACTAAAATTTTGGGTGTTTTATGAGCCATTTGCCTATCAATCAAGCATTCAAACTTGATTCATCATAAGATGACAATTTTACAACCCAAGTTCACATTCTTAGTTCTAAAACATTGATTTTTAGCTTATGAGCACACATGTTGCTCATACCCATCAATACCCACCAAGTTAACTTAGGGATTTCACCCAATTTGATAGACTAGCATGAATTCAACAAAATTCGTTGGGATTAAAGTTCCCTTGGACTAGAGACACCTTCCCTAACATCCAATTCGACTTTTTGTAAAAACTCTAGATTATCAATTTGTCATGAACCTATCAAGTGAGATTTATATCTAGAGCCTAAACCCACTTCATGTGTATATAAAAGAATCACCAAAATCTCTACATAATTGTAATTCAATCATTTAGCAAGTGTTTATAAACATAATTAGGGCCCCCTAAACCCAAGGGTAACCTCTAATCATCAAGTATTCATCATATGTAAAAATCTAATTTTTAAATCTTGCTACCTTATGATCAATGCATTGATTTATGCCAAATAAAAGGGTACCTTGGAGTGTATTAGGCCTAGATGATCCGATTTCTAGTTAATGCAAGCAAAAACCCCTTGATTCCATCTTGATTAGAGGCTTGTTAGTGAGTTTTAGGGTTTGGAGTGGGTGTAGGTTGGTGATGAACGAATTTGGGGAAAAATGAGGATAATACCCATATTTTTTTTATAAATATCTAACCAAACTCAAGTTTGGTTGTTTGGGCAGATTTGGCCCCTCCATATCCCACAAATTTTATTTAATTAAACCCACTAACTAGTTAACCCATGCAATGGCTTTTAGCCTTGTTTTAAATAACAAGGTTAACATGGTTATTTCCCTATGTTAGGAATTTCGTATACATTGTGTTTCATTCGGTTAAATAAAAGCCACGTGTGCTTTTATTAATGGAAAGCAAGGTTTAGAAATATTTGGGGTGTTACAATGAAAACATCAAAGACTCGTCGGTAATGGAAAATGCTTAGGTCAATGTACTGCATGGGGAAGTTCAACAACATGGTGAACAAGAAAATACTAGATTATGGCCGTAGGCCGCGCGTTGCAGCGGCAACGCTTTAAACAGTATCACGTTATGTGATGCGTTAATCATACGAAAACACGTGTTTTGACGTATCTGATTTAAAGATTGCGTTTACCGAAGAAATGGAATCGGATTCGGGTTGGTCCGTTTAGTGATGGGTCCACCTAACACTACACCACCCGTACCTTTGCATCAAATTTAGCGGGATGAAAATGTACAATAACTCGAAGTTATGCCGTCGAATTATGTCAGAAACGTAGGTAACACGAATTTACACCGTCGAATGAAAACGTTTTATATTTGAGTTGTCTCATTTCCGAACACATTTTATGTTAGAGACGTAGACCAAGCGAAATCGCACTAAAAAATAAGCATGAAAACGTATTATATTTGACCAGTCTCGTTTCCGAAAAAACCTTAGGTCGAAACGTGAATTTATATCGTTTACGTCGAAACATGAATTTATAACAACACGTATAGCGAAATGTAAACCAACTGAAAACGTAAATAAAAATAAGCATGAAAACGCATTATATTTGACCAGACTGTTTATAAAGTTTTTAGAAAGTCTAGGGGTTTAAATGTCTTTCAAAATGTTGAAGGGTTGTTTATGTCTTTTTAATTGTTTTTGTTTTGTTGTGGGTTTTGTCTTTTTTTTCGGTGGCATATGACATCGACGTTTAAATTTAGGTATACACTACTTATTTTACCCATCGCGGGTTGTGACGGCGTTGTATGCGAAATTATAACATATAGACTACAGTTGACCAGACTCGTTTCGGAATTAAATTTAGTTCGGAATGTTTGGTTATAACTCAAATATATACCGTCGAATCAAAACGTATTATGTTTCACCTGATTTGTTTCCAAACAAAATTTACATCAAAACATAACATTTTATAATTGACCTAGCTCGTTTAAAAAAAGTTAAAGCGTAGACGAACTCGAATTTATACCGACACGTCCAAAAATATAAAGACATAAGAAAATAGTTCTACGATAAGGCTGAAACCTTAGAAACCTAAAGGGGTCAAAGTGACATTTCCAAAGTTAGAGGGTTACCTTTAAAATTTAAGGGTGTGATATGTCAATTTATAGAAGTTAGAAACCTAGTTTTTGTTAAGTTAGAAACTTAAGGTGAGAATTGTCAAATTACAAAAGTTACGGGTTGTATCTTAAAATGCATGGTCCACCGACCATGCATTTTAAGTATATATATAATATAATTAATGGAGTCTTTCATGCGAATAATGTGGGGGGAAATTCCAAGAAAAACATTAATTTGGTGGGACACTTTAATTCGGTGGGGAGTTGGACATTTGGTGTCACAAAAACGAGGATTTGAACTCATTATGTCAAATAGGGCTGTTCACGAGCCGATCCGAGCGGAGCTTTGCTCGTGCTTGGCTCGTTTACAAATCGAACCGAGCGGAGCGGCTCATTTACAATCGAGCCGAAAACCGAACGAGCATTCTTCGAGCGCAAATTTTCCGAGCGAGCGCCGAGCGAGAATCGAGCGGAGAGTAATATGGACGATCATAAAATTGGGATGTTTCCTTCGATGTTTTCATTGTCGGGTGACAACTAAGATCGAAATGTCCAATGATAACACTAATATTCGGATCCTAGTGTCTAAGGCTAAGGCTTAGATTGTGGCTGGTGAAATGATGAGCATACGTCAGAGAACAATTGTTGCATTGTAACGTAGGTGTGACATCAAGCAACAATTAGCGATGGGCGACTAATATCATAAAGAAGTTAAGACTGTCACCTCATGACTTATTGTTTTTACTATTAAATCTTGTGTTAAATTTTTTATTGAGTTAAGTGGGATAGTTATATTTTGTTTGCATATACTGACTCAAATCCAATAGAATGTTATATATAAAGCCATAAATTTACCTATAAATTGTGTGTGTGTATTTATTATTAAATAAATAAAAATTTATTCGAGCCGAACCGAGCCGAGCATACCTTTGCTCGTGCTTGGCTCATTTACAAACCAACAGAGCCGATCGGCTCATAAACAACCGAGCGGAAGATCGAGCGAGCATTTTTCGAGCATTTTCCGAATGAGCGACGAGCGATCCACGAGCGGCGAGCGATTTGAACAGCCCTAATGTCAAACTCCACCATGTGGAGTTTGATTTGTTGAATGATGGTACGTTCAAAGAGCAAAAAGAAGCCACATTATTATCAAATGGGCCTCCAACCCAATAGGGCGTAACCCGTAACCCCAATTCCACCTTCAATTGTTAAAAGACCCAGAAATTTAAGGAGCCCACCTTCTTTAGGATCCACTCAAGCCCCACCTAATAGGGTTCGCTTTGGTGATACCTCCCCAAAATCAAAACCTATTGATTTAAATACCTTAGAAAATCAGCCGGTGGAGCATGGGGTGAGGATATTCGGTCAAACGCAAATGACGTTCAGGTCCATGCGGATGAGGCGCCTAGGGAACAAACATTTAAGGAAATTAATGCGCCGGTTGGGGAAAGTGGGGAGCAGTCTTTGAGTAGAGAGAATGCAACCGTAGTGGTTATTAATAACCAACCAAAATCTGGTCAAATTTATTATTTTGGATGGGGGGAGTGGAGCAAAAGATCGAGACTATTCCTAGGAACTGGACTAGACGTGGGAAAAACTCAACTCAAGAAGGCCAAGCACCTGTGAGGAATGGTGAGGAGAACATCAATATGAACCGGGGAGATAACTCAAAAAGATGAATACGGTATATCCAAATGACGGTTTCCTTGGAGAAAAGCCTCTTAGGGTTTTCATAGGGTACAAACATAGGGTGTCTAAACGCACTAAGGAGTGGGAGAGACGCGCGATTTTTGATGACATGGGGTAGGAATTTTTGGTTGTAATAGTAGTATCTATAGGGGGTGTGTCGGGCGTTTTACATTGTGTTAGTGTCTTACTTGTACAATTATTGGCTAAGACACCCTGCATTTTGAGCGTGTAGAGGACAGACATTCAAACTGGACCGAAATGACTGAAACAGCTGCCATGAGATTCCCTTGGTGAAGATATCCGCGTACTGCAATGAAGACTGGACATGAAGCACTCGAATGTGGCCTATGCGAACTTTCTCTCTTATAAAGTGAATATCAATTTCGATGTGCTTAATCCATTGATGTTGTATCTACCGATTTGTCGGAAAGGTAAACGGGTGAAACATTATCGCAATACACAATAGACGCCAGTCGTAATGGAGTGTGCAACTCAAGAAGAAGATTGCGAATCCCAAGGGCCTTGTCAACAGCATTAGCAACACCTCTATATTCAGCCTCTACGCTGGATCTTGAAATGGTAGGTTGTCTCTTAGAGGACCACTAGATTCAGTTATCACGGAGGAATATGCAATATCCACTAGTTAAGCGACGTGAATCTGGGCACCCGCCCCAATCGACATCAGAGTATGCGACTAAGGAAGTCGTGGTCGAAGGAGCTATGTGGAGACCGTAATCTATGGTGCCTTGCAAATACCGAACAATACGCTTCAAAAATTTAAAGGGTGGTTCACGCGGATCATGCAGGAAAAGGCAAATTTATTGTACTACATAAGAAATGTCAGGACGAGTGAAGGTATTGCAATGCTCCAGCCAAACTTATGTAAAGTGTGGGATCTTGAAAGGGAGCCCCATATGTAGCGCTTAGCTTGCCTGCCAAAGAGATTGAGTGACCCATGGTTTACAGTTCGTCATAGAGGCACGTGCAATGATGTCTTTTTTGTATTTAGCCTGAGATATAAAGAGACCATTGTTCTTGTGAGTAGCCGTGATGCCCAGAAAGTGATGAAGAGCACCCAAATCTGTCATAAAGAATTTGCTGAAAAGCATATCTATAATTTGCCGGATGAGAATAGTACATGAAACGGTAAACCCAATATCGTCCCACATACAGCAACAAGCAAGCCATATCCGACCTGGAGTAGTAGATGAAAAGAGAATTATCGCATACACTGCTTTTGAATCCCCGAGAAAGAATAAAATTTGCAAACATGGTATACCAAGCTCAGTGAGCTTGTTTAAGCCCGTTATAAACGATTTCTTGAGACAACATACAAAATCCGGATGACGTTTGTCCATAAAACCGAGCTTGATGTATAAAGACAACCACATTTAGATGCCCATATATCCAATTGATGTATTGGACAAGACCGAGAGACTGCTAATTATAGAACCGTCTGAATAGTAGCCGACTTAACAACCAGACTAATTGTGTCTTCACAATCAACTCCCATCGTTTGAGATTTCCCGTTAACAATCAACCGAGCTTTATACTTCTCTAATGAACCATCAGACTTGAACTTATGTCGAAATAACCACATGCATCTAATAATTGGTCTATCAATTGGCCAAGGAACCAACTCCCAAGTATCATTCATCTGTAAAGCAGAAAATTCGGTTTGCATCGCATGTAACCAATTTGGATCTGCGAAGGCTTTGGCATAGGTTGTGGGGACAAGTGAGATGGATGTGGAGACAAGGTTGTGGAAAGTTATGGCCTGATGTGTACTGGCTTTGGATCGGGTGACCATAGGATGGGTATTAGTATGAAGGTTCGGTGCTGGTTGGGAATGGGAAACAGGGCGAGTGGTTTGGTCAGAGGGACCTGCAAAAGCTGTCGGAGTTGCAGAGGTGTGAGCAGTCCCTGGAATATCAACCAAAGGCTGTGCAGCTATAATGCACGGGGATGCCGTTTTTGGTGTCGTAGCCGCTTCAGAAGCTTCATGGGGACGGAAACGCACCTGGGACGTCCTAGAAATGTTTCCCCGATGTTTCCGGTTATGCGGGGATGTTTCCCTGAAGTTTCCAAGCCGTTTCCAATGGCGGATTCACTATATAGGTAGGGTGGGTTGGGGCCCACCGTCCAGCTAGCACACGTATGTGTATATGTATATATTTTCGACTTATTTTTTAGTTTGATTGGCACATCAAAACTCTTTAATTTTCCAGTGAAGAAGAGTAGAAAGGAAAGAAAAGAGTTGGGTATGTGTTTTGGAATTTTGTATGTAGTGTTTATTTAAGTAATATAGTAAAGCTGGCAATTCTGAATTATGTTCCCTATAAGAAAATGAGCACTCTCTTTTTTTAATACTTAATTATGTTTTGGTAAAATGTATATCTCTAATGTTAGTTTCTTCCCCTTTTGTTTTTTTTTCTATATGTCTTAATTATTTTAATCATTTAGGTTGCTTTAACTTTATATAATTTTCTTCATATATACCTTTGTTTAATATACTTTTATTTTTATATATTTTTTATTGTCGTACCCGTATCTTGGATTTTTGAGTTTTTGCCGTTCCCCGTACCCGTATCGTCCGTGTACCCAGATCCCGTCCCCGTCCCAGTGCTACATAGCTGTACAGGCCCTGGAAAAGGAGCCGAAGGCTATCGAACAGCCGCTATCCGTGGGACGGGTCTGGCTCGGTGGGTGTAGGTAATGGGATAAGGTGAGGTACTTAGTGGGATTGGTTTGAAGTTGTTGTGGGTGGGGTTGGGTTTCGATAAACAAAAGGTGGTGGAATTGGATCATCCAAAAATTCATAGGACCTGATGGAGCATGGAATGGTGTAAGGAAAAGTTTTCTCGTAGAAGGTGACGTGACGAGATCTGTGAACCTTACTATTAGTGGGGTCAAAGCACTGGTAGCCTTGAAATCCGGGGGATATCCGAGAAATATGTATCAGACAGAACTAGGGTGAAGTTTGTGTGGTTGTGTGGCGGATGAGTTCGGGTAGCACGCACAACCAAAGACGCGTAAATGGTCATATGTAGGATGATGCAAGTAAAGGGCTAATGTAGGGGTGAAAAAGTGTAGGCGTTTTGTTGGTAAAATATTGTGTAAGTAGGTTGATGTGTGAAGGGCTTCGACCCAAAACATGGGTGGTAAGTTGGCATGAATGAGTATGGAACGACTGACGTCATTTAGGCGACGAATCATACACTCTGCTCAACCATTTTGTGAAGCAATTTGCGGGCAAGAAAAAGGAATGGTTAGCAAGGATTTTAAAAGCATTGTTATCGAATTCACCCCCTAGATCACATTGAAAGTTTTTAATGTTTAAGTTAAATTGGTTAGCAGTTAGGCGATGGAATTTAATGAAGGTTAGGAAAAGTTTTGGATTTATATTTTAATGGATAGCAAGGATTTTAAAAGCATTGTTATCGAATTCACCCCCTAGATCACATTGAAAGTTTTAATGTTTGAGTTAAATTGGTTAGCAGTTAGGCAATGGAATTTAATGAAGGTTAGGAAAAGTTTTGGATTTATATTTTAATGGATAAACCCAAAGAAAATGTGAGAAATTGTCAATGAGGACCATATAATATGTATACCCTGTTTTACTAGTTACTGTTGATGTCCATAAGTCACAATGGATAATGTCAAATGGCAAAAAAGTAAAAGAATTTGAAGCATAAAAAGGAAATCTTTTGCTATTAGATAATTGGAAATAATGACAAAGACTTGTTTTTATTACATGGAAAATTGAAAGTGCGACTAAGAATATCCAAAACTTGAGCATCAGGGTGGCTGAAGTGTTCGTGTCAAAGTAAAAAAGTAGATGTGATGAAATAAGCAGAGGGCGGAAGCTGAGGAGCAGTGAACGGGTAAAGACCCCGGTGCTGTTATGGCGCGATAGAATTCGTCCACTTGTTAGGTCCTTCAAAGAAAAACTAAGTATGTCAAATTCAACAGACAAATTATTATCGCGAGTAAAGCGTCTAAGAGCGATAAGGTTTTTAATAATTTGGGGCTGTAAAGGATGTCAGGTAGGATGTAAGTTCGGTTAAAAATGGTATGAAAACCTATCCTGGATCCATTTATTGGTAACATTGACCATTGACCACCAAGATTTTACTACTAACAGGAGAAGATAAAGGTTGTTGAATCATACCTTGGTCCAGTGTGACATGTCGTTCAGCTCCGGCGTCCATGTACCTGATAGGATCTGGTTGTTACAACTGCATTGTAGTAAAGGCGGCCTGGAGATCGAAAGGGCAATGGTACAGGGGCTGCAGTTGAACCTGAGGGGCCATCGGAGGGAACTGGGCTACATCAGGCTGCTGAGACATAAAGTTAGCTTGTGGAACAGGTGGTTGTCCCTGCTGGCCGAAAGTGGGACCCCACGGAGACTGAGTTGGGTACGAGCAGGGAGGTGTATTCCACCATGCCCATTGAGGGTACCCAGCCGTTCGATATGACCAAGGGTGTAACGCCCCAAACCTCGTAAAACTTTATAGTTTTTAAACTATATGGAATATGGGGGCTTAACAAATGGATCAATGAAACACGTAGCTAGCCCATAAATAATCTCGGTTGCCCCGTTAATAACGAACATATGTTAAATTAATACTAGAAGTTATGTGTTAATGAATTATTACAATGAATCACTAGTAAGGAGGCTGATTATGACAATATGGCAAAGATTGAAACCTAATGGGTCAAAAAAAAAGTGTGGGTGTGAACAGACACACTTGAGGTCGATCAAAACCCACCAAAAACACACACTTGAAGAGCTCTCAAGAAATCAGCCCCAAATCTTGCCAAAATCAAGAGTTCCTGCATATGCATGATGAAAAATATTATCATCTAGTGCTCTATTCATCCTAAGGTAACTCTAGACCCTTTTATTTCATCCAAAACCATGGTATTTGGAAGATGGTGATTCTAAGGTTTATACAAAAGTGTGATTTCTTAGCATATATAGGTTTCTATGTGTTTACTGACATCAAAGAAACTATGATATGTGATAAAAAGTTATATATTGCTTGATTCATGTGATTTAATTGAAACTTCAAATATGTAAGAAGTGGGTTTTAGTGCTAGACAAGAACCACACTTAGAGACTTGGGAATCATGTATAAATGTTGATGTTTTGTTATATATATATATAAACATGATTTGATGGTGAAATCAACATTTGATTGTGTAAGTAAGGCTATGGTGAAGTCATGTAATCTAAAAAGCTTAGAAAAGCTACTTATAAAAGTGCACACTCAAGGTGTTCGATAAAGTGCTTGAATGAATGAAATTTCATGAAAACATGTGATAATGATATAATTCATATATGTGTTAAATTCGGTTTATGTGGAACCATGAAATGGACGCACAATGAATGAATAACTAAACACCTATGCATGTGTATCATGAAATAGGTGTGAAGTCGGAAAGCTTGGGAAGCAAGGGAGGTAAAAGATTTGAAGTTGGAAAGGCCACGAGTAAGGTAAGTCACTCGATGACTCATGCTTGTTTAAACATGAAGTTATATGCCTTTGAGATGTAAATGTCCATCCTTGAACAATACCACAAGATCTTCACAATGGGAAGCTTGTATTCGAATGCAACTCAATAGGAACAACCTTAGTTAAAGGATGGAAATATGCCAGGTAAGTCGCTATACGACTTAGAGTCATATAGATACGTTTGTAGCTTGTTAAATTAGAATGGTGGCAATGAGGTTTCAACACCATGAGATGTGTGGATGTGATTATCTATAGTCGAGTGTTGCCGGGAGTTGACCGGGCGAGGGAAAAACCAAGGAAACTGATTTAAAGAATCATAGTTATGGGATCCTCGCCGCAATGGTGACAACGATAAGACTCGACTAGATAATGATCACCCATCTTGTTGGTTTTGATACCACATAGGACAAGAGTGTGAAAAGGGAAGATTTCGAGACATAGAACGATCAAGGGGCTATGGGTGTTTAATCCGTACACTTGCCGTTTCCTCGAAAGAACCCTTTTGCTAATCGAACTCTTAATGGACCACGTTAATCTTGATAAAGGATGAAGGTAAATAAGTTTTAAACCATGAAAAATTGATCAAACAAGTCACCAAGGGTGAGCATTGGACTCCCAAGAATGGTCGGGTGCATTCGGGTCAAATTGGTGCTGAAAAGTTGTACGAAAATGAGCCAAGCAGAGCCTGCTGGCCGTAACCCATCGCCCTTGGTCGTAGGTTACGGCCAAACAAGAAAAAATGATCAGACCTTGTTGGCCGTAACCCTTGGCCTGTTGGCAGTAGGGTACGACGACGAGCAGTCAGCAAAACCCAACCTTAGGTTTTGCTGATTTTTAACATACGTTATAATGACTTTTAACATACGTTAGCTAAATATATTTGGTTTTTACTTGGTTAAAACCTTAGGTATGATTCGGAATGGATTGGACGGATGATCAAGCACACGTATGAAGAATCAAACGCATACCAAACTCAAGTTTTCGCACTCGGTTCCAAATAACACTAGTTAATTTAGATGGAACCCAATACACTATTAATAATGAATTCGAATCGTGTTGATTTTATGAAATGACTTGTGATTACGATAAATAAGCATGATAAATGAATCTTAATCGCAATGGAGATCTTAATCATTTGGAATGGGTCTTACAAAGGGTTGCTAGTAGTCTGCTGAAAACGTCCACCCTCGCGACCTCGACCCCCGCGACCTCGGTAACCTTGTTCGCGACCCCGACCCCAACCTCGTTGATAACCTTGAGGCGACGGGTTAGGGTTGTGGGAAGGCTGACTAGATGGCGGCGGATTGGATGAAACTGGTTGTGGATTTTGGGCTTGAGGGATGACGAGAACGGACTGATGATTTTGGAGGGCTGCTTATCGAATGACCTCATCTTGTAACATAGTACGAGCGAGATCCCAATCAGCCTCTTGTGCATTTATAAGAGAAGCAGTTGTGTCATATTCTGCAGGTAAGCCACGTACCAGTTGTAACAAAAGTCGAGACTTGGTCACGGGTTGATCAACATCTCCAAGTTGATTAGCGAGATCTTTAAGTTGCTGACAATAGTCGTCTAAGTCATCTAAAGACGAGCAGGCCGAGAGTGTGAGATTAACGAATTTTGTTTCTAGGGCAGTAGCTCTTGCTTTCTTATTACTCAAAAAAAATCTTCTCAATCTTAACCCACGCGGCACGTGCTGTGGAATCGGTATCCAAGACCCGAACCAGGAGATCATCCGATATTGTGCTATAAATCCACTGTAAAACAAGAGCATCAATTTCTTTCCATGAAGCATAATCGGCTGAGTTCTCAGGGGGAGGCAAAGTGTTATCGAGATTATTAAGGACCTTATAGGCCACGACATGGAGTTTGAAAAGTTTATTCCAAGATGAATAAGTCACCTTGGAGCCGTCAAGGGTCCGAAGCTTTGTTTGGATATTCGTGACCGAGTAGGTTGGGTGGAGAGAAACAACAGGTTTTTAAGATGTTTCGAATGTGGCATCGACTTTGGCGATGGTGAGGACTAACCGAACAGCAGCAAATCGGAAAAAAGGGGAAAAGAAGAGGAATCGAAGCTCCAAAGGATAGGGAAGGGGTCGGAAATTTATAAAATAGGGTTTCAGAACCGAAACTCTAATACCATAAAAGTGTTTATGGCATGATAATTCTTGATGATTTCATTGATTTACAAAGGTCCTTTATATAGGCACCATACATGAATGTGGAAAAGATATAAAAGGCTATAATTAAGCAACTAATTAACATAAATCTATTCCTATAATAATGGTGGCACTATTATCGGCTAAGAGCAACTTTATGTGTAACTTTTTTATTAGGTTGATACTAGTGTAAACATTATTTTATGTGTTGTGTATATGCGGAATTCTCGATCCATCACACTGGATTGGGAATTGGCTTTTGAAAAAAAACCAAGGTTAATAAGACATTTTTGAAAAATTGAGGTGAAAAATAGCTTATTGACTTTTTGAAAAAGCCAATAAGTCATTTCCAAAAGCTATCATTTGTAGCTTTTTCAAGTAACTTACGAATTTATTTGTTTTTAGAAGAAGCTAATAAGTCAATAAGACATTTTTTCAACTCAATCCCAAACACCCCTTATTTAGCTATACTATGTTGCTTCAACCCTTAGGAGCACACGTGATACAAAATTTGGTTGAATAATCTAAAAACTTCAAAATTTTGCACGCCATAACTTGCGAACAAGAATGACTGACCAAATTTTCAAAACGTATTTCAGCTTTAGTTTGTTGCTACCCAATTGAAGTCAAAAATTCGGACCAAAGTTTGAGCATGCCCAAAGTATGTGCATACCTAATATCATGCACAAAGTATGTGCATACCTAATATCATGCACAAAGTTTGTGCATACCCAATATCATCCCAAAATCTTGGACCAAAGTTTGTGCATGCCCACAAGGTGATTGTGTCACATCAAGTTTCATGCTGACACATTACCCTCTTTGTTCGAAATTTGTAGTACAATATTGTGTATAAACAAATTACAAGAAATAAAAATAGATGCTACATAAACGTACAAATTAATTAAACAAGTCACAAAGTTGTTCTTGGTTGTAAAATGAAGTAACTAATCCGTAGGCGTTGGTTGATGTTTCATGTTTAATACAGGTCCGTTAAAACATAGTTTGTGGGGTGAATGTGTCTATCTTGTAGGATACAATAACTGCAACCATTTGTATTGCATGAGAACCTAAAATAGCATTGACCTTTTTTTATTAATTATTTGAAAAGCATGAAGTTGTGTGGACTGAATTAGAGAGTGCTTCTCTCTAATTAATTTGTTGAAAGGAATACGGAATTTTTTGAATGTGTTGTGTTGTGGCTTTTCTCATCATCTCAAACTGAACTTGAATGTCTAATTTTATGCTCGCACACAAAGTAACGATATGCACATTAGAAAGGGATACTTTGAAAACTCTCTTAAATTGTGAAAACTCCCTTGAATTATGAAAACGTACTCCCTTCAACCAATCATTTTTATTTATTCTATGTTTACGATTTTTTTAAATATACGTAGCAAAAAGTTACACATCTATACATACTAATAAAAAATTTCATTTTGAACACTTGTCAATTGATTAAGCAAATGAAATAAATTTAGACACTTGTCAATTGCTTAATGCAAGTTCAATTTTATTCAAGCTCTAATTAAGCTACATAGCACATCTATAGTACACCTTCAATTTTATTCATCTTCTCATTAAGCCACATGTCATAGAGATAATATGTGAGCCACTTATATAAAGTAATTAAATAATACCACTTGCACTATATGTGGACCATATCTTTATTACTCCCTCCGTCTCAATTTAAATGTTCTTCTTTCCTTTTTTGTTTGTCTCAAATTAAATGTCCCTTTCCAAAAATAGAAATGCAATTTCCAGTTTTGCCCATAAAAGACAAAACACAATCACTACTTTTGAGGATATTATTGTCATTTTACCACATACAAACAAAAGATTTCTTAAAATGTGTGTTTTTTAATATAGGACATTTAAATTGGGACGGAGGGAGTAATATTTAGCAATTAAATAATATGTGGGTCACATCTGTTACTAATATTTACCAATTAAATAATATGTGGGTCACATCTGTTACTAATATTTACTAATTAAATAATATGTGGGTCACATCTGTTGAAGCTCCAACATTAATTTCAAACTTGAGCTCCAAATTCAAAATTCAAAATCAAACCCTTATTATATAAAAAGAGGGGAGAGAAAACACAATCATTTTATCTTCTTTCTTTTATTTTCACCATCCTCTCTATCTCTATTTCATCCTCCAAATATAATACAGTTCATCTTGGTTATAGGCTAAAAAATGATCCGCATCTGAAGAAATTCGTAAACGAGTGTGTTTCTAATTAACAAAACTATGTTCTTTACTTAACATTAGATTGTTTAACTTTATTACTATTGTTATTGTTGTCGTTGTTTTTAGGTTACTTTAAGGTGGGAACAAGTGTTAAGTTGGAGACGACAATGGCAACTTGTAAGTTCATATTTTCCTATCATTAGTTTAAATCAAACAAGGTAAGTTATTAGTTATAGCGAATCAATAAATGATTAATGTTCTTTTAAGTATGAATAAAATTATGTTTGAAGTCATATGCCCATTAACATGTGTTTGTAGCCAGTTGCATCGATCATTGGGGTACTAACTGAAAATATTTTCGCTAATCAACTGTTATTCAATAATTCTGGTGAGTTTTTTTTTGAAGGATTATTCATGAGTGTGTTACTGATAGTTATTGTATAACATATTGTTCAATCATTGCAAGAGTATTTGTAATTTTTTTTCTTTTGAAGAATGTCTGTTGAAGCTTTAGCAGTGGTTGCCTTGAACAGATGATAAAGAATATAGTGGTCTTGCGTCAACAGATGGTGAAGAACAGACCTTAGTAGAGTCTGTTTATATTCTCATATGTCAATGTTTCAACTATCAAGTATGCACAATTAATTTTAAATTAGATTAAAGTTAAAACATTTAGAATAATGTTATTTGTTGAACCGCGTGTCCACGCCGGATTTCACCTAGAATAACTATGATACCATCTGATAACAAGATTCCAGTGAAGTTTCAAAGGCGTCAATTCTCATTATCCCTATGTTTCGCAATGACCATCAATAAAAGCCAAAGACAGTCTCTGTCGAAGGTTGGATTGTATTTAAGAGACCATGTATCATCTATTTGCAAGCAAAGTCTGTTTACTAAGGTCTGTTCCAAAGCAGTGGGTCTGTTAAGGAGATCTGTCTTAAATATCTGTTCAGCTGTTTGAAGCAATAGTTGTTTCAGACAGATCTTCTTAACAGACCCAGTTAGGGGTGCAAATGAGCCGAGCAGCTCGCGAGCTACTCGAGATCGGCTCGGTAAAAAGCTCGAAACGAGCCGAGCCTTATCGAGCTCGAGCCGAGCTTGAGCCTAAAACAAAGCTCGTTTACTTATCGAGCTCAAGCCTGGCATATGAAGCTCGCCAGGCTCGTCGAGCCTTATCGAGCCTAATATAATATTAGGTTTATTAATATTTTATATTATTTACCCACATTTTAAGTTGTTTAATAAACGAGCTGAGCCGAGCTTTTGACTTATCGAGCCTAAACGAGCCTATTATATATATTATTTAATTTAATATATCAACTAATAAACACTAAACGAGCTGAGCCCGAGCCGAGCTCGAGCTTGAGAAACTACTAACGAGCCGAGCTCGAGCTTTAAAAACAAAGCTCGAACCGAGCCGAGCTCGAGCTCAAGCTCTTATAAGTTAATCGAGCTCGAGCTCGAGCCTGGTCGAGCTCGGGCTCGGCTCGTTTGCACCCCTAGACCCAGTGCTCTAAAACAGACTTTGCTTGCAACAGATTATTGACTTTACTAATTCTAATAAAAATGATTTAGACTTCCCGCATGTCTACGCGGGATTTCACCTAAAACAATGATTAATTTTAAGTTATATTAAAGTTACAACATGTAGAATAATGTTATTTGTTGACTCGCGTGTTCACGCGGGCTTTAATCTAGTATGTAATAAATAAGTGACTATTCAATGTAAACCATACATTTCACCAATAGGATTATTATAATTAACAACGATTCTAATATGATTATTAGTATAGAGAAAGTGTAGGGTACAAAGTCTCTTATCCTACAAAGTGTAGGAAGCCACAAAATGATGCCACGTGGAACTTGTCTGTTATAACTCTATAACTGATTAGAGGGGTAGTATAGTCAATTGGACATATCAATTAATCACGTTTATTATCAAATCCCTGTTTTATCTTTCATCAATATTTCAAATTTCATAACTGATTCCATAATATACGATTATCAATTCTTACCATATTCAAAAAATCTACAATCATAGTCGATCACTGGTTCAATTTTTTTACGAAAATCATAATCAATTTGCCGAGTTCTTCACCATGTTCGGCATGTACTCTGTTTTTATTGTTTTCAATTAATCGTGATCTTACTCTTAATTTGTGCTTTCAGATCTAAATAATGAACCTGAATTCTTATTCGATGAAGAACATGAAGTTGTTGATCCTCATAATCTCAATTTTGAAGGTTAGTTTCTACTGTTTTGAAGTTTTTTTAGATCAGTGATGTTACAGAGGTTGAGCATTCCATTAAAATTTTTTATGTAGATATTATACATGAAGCTGTAAACAACACTGATGAACATATTGGTGAGAGATTTGATTTCATGGTTGAACACAGAAGGATGCAAGGTATTTTTTGATGTTTTGTGGTTTTGAATGTAACTGGTTGTATGATCGTATTGATAACATTTCTGAATGCGTTTTAGTATGTTTTATACATGCGTTTTGATGTATCTGGTGATATTATGTTTAGGATAACATTCAAATGCGTTTTAATATGTTTTTAACATGCGTTTTGATGTATCTGGTGATATTATAGTATTGATAACATTCAAATGCGTTCTATTATGTTTTAACATGCGTTTTGAGATCCTTTTTGTTGTTTTACGAATACATTAAATAAAAAGTTGTTAATGGTGTTTTTAATCATGTTGTTTTATGGCAGATCTATCTAACAAAGATGTTCCAATTGATGATCAAACTCCAATATACATACCTCCTGTTGCATCTTCATTGAAACCAGAAGTTGGTATGGTTTTCCCAAGTATTGATCATGCTATTGAGTTTTACCAGCAGTACGCCAAGGCTTCTGGATTTACAGCTAGGAAGAGTACCTCATATGTTCATATGAATGTTCTTCGTATCAAATATCTTGTTTGTTACAAAGAGGGTGGGAAGCCACAGAAATTAAGTTCGGGGAACGACAATAAAAAAGTTAAACCAAGGAAAAGACCTTCAATCCGTACAGGATGTAAGGCTTTTATTAGATTTGGATCAGAAAATGGAAAAGAGTTTAAGGTATGTGAATTTGTAGAAGGACATAATCATCCGTTGGTTTCGTTTGAGAATATTCACTTGTTAGCAGGCAATAGAAAGCTTACCCACATTCAGGAAGAAATGATATGTGAATTGTCTTCATTAAACATGGGACCTGTTAAAGCTTTTAATGTGACGAGGACAAAATATGGCGGTTTTGAGAACGTTGGTGCAACTGCAGTTGATTGTAAGAACTTTAAGGGTGGGTTGAACTCTTTTATTGGTGTGCACGACGCCGACATGATAGTTTCGAGGTTGAAGGATAAGAAAAAGTATCTTCCTGATTATTCATTTGAGTACTCGGTTGATGAAAAGAATGCCCTCACTGGTCTGTTTTGGGCTGATGCTTTGTGTAAAAGGAACTACATGGAGTTTGGCGATGTCATATCTTTCGATGCAACTTTTAACACAAACAAGTATGTCCACTTTTTTAACCTATTTTAATAACTTCATCATCATTTTTAGCATGCTAAACTGTCACATGTTTCTTTTTACAGGTACAAAATGGTTTTTGTTCCTTTTACAAGAATTGACAATCATTGTAGAAATGTAACTCTCGGGGCTGGATTGTTGTCTTCTGAGACAACAGATTCTTACACTTGGTTATTGGGAGTTTTTGTAAACTCCTTTGGTAAGAAACCAAAAGTTGTAGTCACTGATCAAGATCCAGCAATGAAGAATGCAATTCAGAAGGTTTTTTATACCAGCAGGCATAGGTTGTGCATGTGGCACATTATGAAAAAGGTGTCTGATAAGGCAAGTACTTCTACAAATTCTTAATGCGTTTTAATACATACATGCATGCGTTTTATAATCTGTGTTAAGATTTGTTAACTCATCATTTATATTAATGCGTTTTGTAACTTATGTTTGCGTTTTACTGTCATGTGTTACTGTTTTTTCTCCTGTTTAAATTTTTTCTATTCAAACACTTATATTTTTCATGATGTGTTTTTATTTATAGGTTGGTGGCGCATTATGCAGCGATGATGAGTTCAAGCGGTGAATTTGTGACATCGTTTGGACCGACTCAATTGGTCCTGAGAAATTTGACTTTGAATGGCACCTTGTGATGACTGATTTCAAGCTTACGGGTAACACTTGGTTGACGGATATGTTTAACTTGAAAACAATGTGGATTCTAGCATATTACCGTGATGAACCCATGTCTGGTCTAATGCGGACAACATCTAGATCAGAGAGGGAGAATCATTTTTTTTGTCAAGCGGCGAATTCCCAGCTGACGCTTGTCGAGTTTTTGAACCATTTTGAGACTTCAATGGAAGCTCAGAGGTTTAATCATAGGAAAAACGACCATGATTCAAGGCACACTATTCCTGATTTCTGGACTAGTTTTCCCATTGAGAAGGAAGCATCTCAAATTTTCACGAGGTCTATATTCCCTGATATACAGGAGGAGATTTATGCTACCTTTGATGGTTTGATAGGTGTTCACACACAAAGGTGTGGTGAATATTTGAAAGTCTTTGTTGATGAACCCAAAGCATACGACGAAGGTTTTTTAGAGGCAAGTGCGTTTTATGAGTTTTATACATGCGTTTTGTTGATTTTATTAAAATCTGATGAACTGCTTATGAAGTTAATAAGTATTGCTGATGAACTGCTGATGAACTTAATAAGTACTGCTGATGAAGTGCTAAGGTTAATAAGTACTGCTGATCAATTCGCTGATGGGCTTATAACCACTGATGAATGATAACCACTAACGAGTAACTAACTATCAGTGGTTTCTCTCATCAGTGGTTGTGCGGTACTTTCATTATCAGTAGTTAACTTCTTCATCAGTAGTATCAATCAGCAGTTCATCAGTAGTATCCAATATATGTACATACATGCGTTTTACAGTGTTTCAAATGCGTTTTAATACATGAGTATACATTTTTTTACAGGTGCTTTTCAAGAAGGATGGTGATGATGTCACTACATTATGCACGTGTAAAAGGTTTGAACAATATGGTTTACTATGTAGGCATATTTTTCTAGTTCTTCGGACATTTAGAATTCAAAGATTCCCGAAGAAATACATTTTGAAGAGGTGGACAAAAGATGTTGTCCCGAATGAGATAAACCATTCTTTTGAGTTACATGAGTTTGGTGATGACAAAAGCAAAGAAGCTAGAAAGATTGCTAGGGAAGTTGTTTTCGCCGGTGAATACCTTGCAAATAATTTGATCACATACTTAGAGGAATTAAAGCTAGTCAACGAGCAAATGAAAGAAATGATCAACAAGGTGGGCGAACGTCGGTTTAGTAGACCAACTCAAAAGAAGTACGATCGATACTCTAGTTTGCTTGGGTATGACAAGCCGGCGGATACTATTGTCCGTTTGCCAAATGGTATCAAAAATAAAGGTCGGGGTTCCCACAAGCGAATTAAATCCAACAAAGAAAAAGCTATAAGTCATATGGGTAAAAGGAAAAAATCATGTAACATTTGTGGGGAGGTAGGACATGATCGTCGGCAACACAAGTTAAAAACCACAATGCTACAAGATGAGAATGAGGAAGATGAAAATGCAGAAGACCATGGAATTGATCATCAAGGAGATGAAGACCAAGTGGATGAGGACTGATTTTTATTATTATTAATGCTTGCGTTTTAGTAATAATGAATGCGTTTTTAGCCTGCTGTACCTACTTTGCATAATAACTACTGACTTCCAAATGCGTTTTATATTTCATTCAAATGCGTTTTACTAAAGTTGCAGATTTAATAAATATACATACATATATTTTCTAAATGCGTTTTATGATCATATCTAATGCGTTTTAGTAAATACCAAACATATATATTTCATACATTATACCAAACATTTTGACAAAAGCTTGTCAACCTTTTACATACTAAACAACCACACTTACAAACATCATCAAAACATACTAAACATTCGACCTTAAAACCAAAAGAAAAAACCTACTGCCAAGAGTTAAGAACAACAACAAAAAACTACCCTATGATGAAATGCACCCATCCTTCGTAAAAGTTTCATTCTTTTTTGTTTAAAATCTCATCCCTCCCCTTCCTTTTATCTGCCATGTTCGACCAGATGGTTTCTTCTGTGTTCTTCAAGCTATGATATATTAAATCATCAAAAGCTTCTTGTTGTTTGATCAGCTCTAAATCTTCATCCCTGAAGCTTGATTTTGGTTCACCAAGTAACATCTCATGGACATCAAGGTTTTTTTACGCCTGCCTGAGTACATCCTGTTGAACACCCATAACAGAAGAAGATGCCTTGATATCATTCCTTACCTCAGTTGAAGAATCAACCATGATCACTGTCTTCACTTGTATATTATTGATCGCATTCTCAATGTTATTTTCCATTTTTGTTATAGTGTTTTTTTCTTAACCGTGTGATGCTCTGTTTTTTATCACAACTATATATATAGAATTTTTAGGGTAATAAAGTTAAGATATGGTAGTTGAAGATACTAATTATTCATTTAATTCTATTTAGATATCAATCACATCAACACAACTTGCATTTGTATTTTTCAAATCATCTGATATTGTTTATACTCGAACGAATGCGTTTTGGTATGTTTGACAAGTTGCTTTTTTATGTAGAGATTATAATAATCAATTATGTGGTAATTTGGTAGTTGAATATTATAACCAGTATTTAATTTTGATACAAACTCAATCAAATCATACCAACTTGCAAAATAGAATAATTTTTTTACATTTATTAACCTTTAAGTTTTAATAGAGACTTATAATCATTACACCTATACCAATTATACTATTTTTATTATAATTTTTTTATCACATATCAACACATTTAATCCCCAAAATTAAATTATTTGTTATCAAAATTTATCTTAAGACAGTTAAACATGTGATTCTGTAGTGTCCTTTTTAGTTTTTTTTTTCCCCAAGCAAATGATTTTAAGTTTGTTTATAACACATGCGTTTTACACAACTATTAAATGCGTTTTAGGTTTTTTTTTGGAATCAGAAGAGTCCAACTGCTTTGAATAGTACCCCATGTGATTCTTTTTTGTCATCTTGTCTATTATTGTGTCTATATCAAGATCAATATGTACATTTTGAAATTACACCACAAATATATTTTTACAACAATGTCTTCTCCATCATCATCCTCTAGCAGATCCCTTTTTATTAAGAGGATTGAAGAACAAATCATCAAGGATCATTCTTCAGAGAGTGTATTGATGAATGATTTGAAGAATGTTCATGAAGGCTTGTCTAGGAAAGATGTAGTTTGTGACATCCTCAAGTCAATGCCAGATTCCAGTCTTCAAGAATTGCATTGATGTTCATGCTTGATTTAAAACAAAAAGATTTGAATCTTGTTGAGGAACTTACTAAATCCATTGCTCTTTTAAGGTGCTCAATGGAGATGAAGATCAAGTTTCTCAAATCAATTTAAACCTTCTCTAGCTTTTTGTTAACGTATTTTGTGTGTCTATCTTCCTGTTTCTGCTACTTTTTTGTTATCATCTAGTATGTTTGTGTTTTGTTGTTTTCATTTAGTGTGGTTGTGTTTGTTGTTTAATAATGATGTTAAAATACTTGAATGCGTTTTATGATTTACTTGAATGCGTTTTAGTAAATGTTCATTACATAACACACCAACAAAAACCATTAATCTAATACAAACATTCAGCATAACAAACTTTAAAAACATTTAGCTAACACTATCTACTCGCTTCAGCATTTTGTCGAAAGCATTTCGAATCATCTTATCCTTGTAAGGTCGTTTGCTAAACTTATGAGCTTCTTCGATAGCGTCATCCCTTGCCCTGTTGTGCTCGCTAAGTATCAACTTTGCAACATACTTGATTCTTAACGAATTTAGCTGCTTGTTTTGTAGTTCCGACTCATTAACAACCCGGCTTTCCACACTTTATTCCCTTTATACGTTTCCATGTGCCGTATTGCGAATACACCGTAGTCATTTATGTTTTTCTCAGTTCTCCATGGCATTTCTCTCCTATGTATTGTCCCCCCTTCAATCCTCTCGATTCCTATGCTCCTCTCACACAATGTTCTCAAAGTTAAGTAAAAAGTGTGTCTCTGCAGGCAATAAAACAAGACAAAGTTAAGTGATTCCCAATAACATATTTTTTATTATTCATTAAGTAGTAATTTTACATACCAGGACTTCGGGCACCCCTTCATATCTTGCCTGAAAATCTGGTTCATTATTCGAGTTGTCAATTAACTCAATGAAACCATCCTTTATATCGAAGCGCATTAGATAGAAATGACCCTTTATTAGCAATGGCACTATAATGATGTTAAATTCATCCAGAGTTTTGATATTGAACGTCTTCATCGTATGTTGCAAATTGCTTTTAAAAACCTTCACCCTATCATGTTCAGCAACCCCTTCTTTGTAGTAGTCTGCTGGCTGTATTTCAAAAAATAACAAGTCAAATAAAAAAAAACATATTAAAAAAAACAAATGTGTTTTACTGTTTTCATTCATGCGTTTTACTTCATCTTTTAACATCTGTTAATACATCATTTATATAATTAAATCAAATGCGTTTTAAATAATCATTATTATTATTTTACCATCATTGTAGTGCTGCAATAAAGCTTGTACACTCCATCTTCATTTACTTTTTTCTCCTCATAATTGAGCAGCTCTATATATGCATCCACTGCGTTAGTGTGCAACCAAATACCGGGGTAGAAACTTTCAAGAACAGCCTTATATATCGATGTCCCCGCATCCGATTTGTAGACCACTTTCCTGAAAGTTACAAATGAAATTTTAGTTTTTTACAAACTATAATCTAAGCTCATACATATCACTTACATTTTTTGCCTTGTTGGCGCCATCATGTACTCTGCCATCATCTGTTCATCTTTTGTCAGAGGCTCAAACAGTGAAACCTTTCTCCCGATGTAAGGAGATTTTAAAGCCCAGGACGGATTCTTCTTTCTGACTGGCCTACCAGCATTAACATCATCAACCTTCGCTTTTCCTTTTTTTTCCTGAATAATTTGATCCTTTGGTGTTTCTGGATCCTTTTCCGGCTCTACTTGTAGCAAAGGCACATTGGTTATAACTTCTGCCAAATTCACCTGTTCTTCGACTTGATCTTGTTGTTCATCCCTTATACCATATACACCTGGCTCTATTGTTTGTATCATACCAAGTGTTGTATCACTTATACCATCGTCTTCAAATACTTCTTCAATAACAATAGCCTTATCAACATTATCTTCCACCACCTTCGCCGACTCCCCCACAACATTTTCATCAACATTCTTAACAATTGAAACTGTTTCATCAGGCCACACTCCTGTGTTGTCTTCAATATTTACAAGCTGTCACAAAAAAAACAAAACATGCGTTTTACTTATAATTGTAAAAAAAATGTTAAACAAATGCGTTTTACCTGTTCAGCCACCTTTTCATTCTGTCCACTTTGATCTCCAGCCGTCTTCTTCCTACCATGCCCATATCGTTTGTATCCCACCAATGTTTTTGTGGTCACTGTTGGGACCATCCCCGCCGCCTGTTCTTCTTCAACAACCCTATCATCCTCACCACCCAATTGCGGACCCAAGTCTTCAAAACCTTGATCCTCTCCTAGGCCGACCACATGTTCAGCGTCATCTTTTTGTTTAACAACGTCGTCTTCTTTTGACGACTTACCTCTAATGCTGTCCCATTTCTGGCACCTATCCATCAATTCCCTAGACAAGAAATAATTCTCTCTTGCCTGTGAAACCATATCATCCATTTCCTCTTGGATGTCTAGATACTTCTTCATGTTCCTGTCCATTTTTTTCATCCAAACCTGCCATGATAACATCAAAGGAGTTTTAATATTTTCCAAATGCGTTTTACAAACAACTATACACCTTTACTACAAAAAACAACTGTCATGACATATATACCTTTTTAGCTTTCATAGCTGCGTCGAATTCTTCTTTATTACACCCAACCCCACTCAGCTGTGGTGGCGTTGCACAATACTCAAACATTTGCTGGGTTTGTGTCCCCATGTCAAAATCTCTCCAGTCTAGGTTGTCATAATCCAGCTCCTCCTCATCAACAGCGGTTTCTTTTTCATGCAGACCCACCAAAACATCCACAGCGTCCTTCACCGTTTCGCTTACACCTTTTTCAGAACTTCGTTTTTCACTCTCTTCGTTCCCTTCAACATTATCATCATCATCTTCTTCGATATCTGTTAAAGGCCCATTATCGTATATATAACTTTCCATATCCTGCAACGATGAAGATGTAATGTAACTAATTGCTGGATTCTTCACAATTGTTGGATTATGCCTTTTGTTGTATTCATGGGTGTAAATAACCTGCACATAGTAACAACTTAAGTTTTAAATTATTAAAAAAATTTATAAACTATGCATGCGTTTTGTTAAATAACAAATGCGTTTTACTATAGGTATGAACAGAAACTTACTATAGGTATAAACAATGCATGCGTTTTGTTAAATAACAAATGCGTTTTACTATAAGTATAACAAAAACTTACACTTAACATTGCTATCGGCCTATTGTACTGATCTTGCTTCCAGCCTGCTTTTGTTCTGTTTAGACACTCTAGTAGGTATGAACACCACTTCATGTTTGGTATATCATCTTCTTTATCCACACTAATCAAAAATCTCTGGTTAACTTTTGTTGATTTTGTTATCTCGCCAAAAACTGTGTTCCACAGTACCAAGAAATTTAGCTTAAACATTCTCCCACCATTTACCAGTGTTTTAACCACATTTAAAACTTGTCCAACACTTGGAGTAGATGTGTTGAATTGAGATTTGAATTCATCTATCGTTGAACCCGATCCTTTTTTTGGCCTTCCGTGCTCCAACACAGGAATTGTCCCTATCGGGATCCCGAAACACTCTTGCACCAAAGAACTTGTTATCTTTATCTTCCAGTTCCCAACATTAACTGTTCTCGTTGTTTCGTCATAATTCGAAAGCAACCAGAAACCTAGACTAGTTTGAATTGAATCTATATCGATTTCTAACACTGATCCAAATCCCATACTCCTTACCGCCTCTTTTTGTTCATTTGTGAACTCTTTCATATCCCTTACAAATTCCCCGGGAGAACACCTTAGTTTCAATTTTGTATCCCGGCATTCATCAAAAGTCCTTGCTGCTTTTTCTTTCCCTACTTTTATTTTTATTTTCTTTGCTGGTTTAGCAAAATCATCATCTGATTCACTCTCTGAATCTTCCTTATTTTGTTTCTTTCTCTTTTCTCTTTATGGACATTTTCCTTTTGAACACCCTTCTTTGGTTTATCTACATCTTTCTTTAACTTTCTCAAATCTTTTAAAGGACTTTGGAAATCATCATCAGACCCTGTATCCCTTGGTTGTTCAGCTTAACACAAACACAACAATGAACAACATACATTAGGTTTAAACCATGTTGCATACAACAAACCACACAAACATAGTATTACTATTATATAACTAAAACGCCTTTAGTATTATTAGATGCGTTTTGATATACCATATCCTATCATCAGAATCCATTGGTTCTTATCAGTATCACTATGATATTTCTACATCAGTAAAACGCCTTTACTATTGCACAAAACGCCTTTTGTTTTTTTTGTCAAATTTTTTGCCTGTTCATATTCTGATGTTATCAACAAGTAATCAGTAATGTTAAACTATCAAAACCCCTTTATTGATAAAACGCCTTCATTATAATTATTTTATTAACATTAACTATCAAAACGCCTTTACAATCACATTCACCCAAATTTTCAAACAATTAAAAACCTAAAACATCATAGCCATCTGTAATATACCTAAAACGCCTTTATAAACTTATAACAACCCTTTATAATCACATTTGTCCTACTTTAAAACACATACATCATCAAATCATCTCATGCATCAATAATCAGATAAAACGCCTTTATCATAACATCTAAAATGCCTTTACTAGATCCAAATGTTAATCTTACAAATCATCAAAAAACTTCTAAAACGCCTTTACTAATTCAATCAACCATCTAAAACGAGTTTAAATCATACCTGTAATCCTTGGTTTTGAAGGCCTATCGTGATATTGCTTGCTTCTTCTTTCACGTCCTTCACCTGATTTAGGTTTTTAAAATTAGGGATTAACATCAATTATTAAAATACGATCAAAATTAAATTAAAATCATGAACAATTCCTTACCTGATTTGCGTTTTGGAGGCATATTTGTTGATATGATTAGTGTTTCTCCGATGCTCTGTTTTTTGTGTATCAGTTTGTGGACTTCAGTGTCAGTTTTGATTTTTGGAGAATCAATCGCACGCATACAAAGGAAGTAACCGTCAATTAATGAGGTTGATTTGGGCGCTGGATTAAAAAATTCAAATTATTTTAGTTTGTAATTTGTCTGTTTTACCCTCACATTGATAACTGCCATTAATGACAAACGTGGGTAATTAATGTACGAGGTTTTCCTTATAAAACGCAGAAGGTGGGAGATGGAGGGCCAGGATCACTTCTTACACTTTGTAAGTTAAGAAGGCTTTGTACATTAGCCGGCCTCTATTAGTATAATACTGAAAATTAAAATGTGATGAATAAATCGGATAAAAGAATCTTATGTCCACAAAACTTTTGCAACCCGGTATTAATTATGTAGTAGTAAATTTAGTTCAAATGATGCAATGATTTGAATAATGTTTGATACATTCGATTAAAGTAATGACTCCATTGATGTTATAAATGTTTATTGTTCATCCGATAAAAACGTATAATGATAAAACAAAGGATTACTCAAACATTTTGAAATTAACACAATGCTAACATATGAATAGGCTTAGAAATCGGCTAACATGAAGGTTTCAAAACAAAGATAATAAATGCAACAAATGACTTAAACTAAACTAATATACGAACAAAAATAACAATTTTTTATGTATATAGGCATCTAGTGGCGGATCTAGACAAAAATTTCAGGGGTATTTAGGGGTAGCGTAATATAAAAACGTTCAAAATACGAAATTTTCCACTACGCCGGAAAAATTGAGGGGTAACGGGCGCTATCCCTCCTCCCAAGGTAAGTCCGCCCCTGTAGAGATCAATTTTATGCACATGAAAGATGTTATTATTATTATTTTTCAGTAGCTTTTATCCCGAGAGCGTCCCGATGTTGAAAAATATAATCATTCTAATAATACTAATACTAATAGTAATAATTATTACTCTTGTAATTAAATAAAAAAAATAATCTTGCTATAACGTGACACCATGTGTTGCAGTGTTGCACGATTCTTTCTCCTAGCTTCTATTGATGAAGTATACATATCCATATTTAGAAGAGTAAAATTCCAATGATAGCATGACGATTGGGCTAAATTTCAACATCGTAGATAAGAACCTGGTTTAAAAGAAAAAACATGATTAATGAATAACTTGATGACTTGTTTGATCAACTTCAAGGATCAAACTTCTACTCCAAAATTGATTTGAGGTCAGGGTATCATCAATTGAGAGTCTGAGAGGAGTATATAGCCAAGACAGCCTTTCAAACTCGATATGGACACTATGAGTTTCTGGTTATGCCATTTGGGCTAACCAACGCACCAGCGGTCTTCATGGATCTTATGAACCGGTGTGCAAGCCCTACTTGGATCAATTTGTTATCGTGTTTATCGATGACATTCTAATTTATTCACAAAATACCATATAGGATCCCATACTCAATTACTTGACCCTATACCTTGTCCTGTATATTTTGGGTTTCATTCTCATCCCTATTTTCGAGCCATGGGAATTGCGTGATTGAGTGATGCAACCAAACCGATGTCCATCAGTAGCAACTGCGCTAATCCGGCCATCAATGGCAGCCGACCCACTACACCATTATCACTAATTCAACTTCAACTTTACAGGAAGTCACAAGTAGGTTGGTAGCAACTGAGGCGAGTCATACATAAAAAACATTAAAGTGTCTTGTCATAACACCATTAGAGTGTAAAATGTGTCACTAAAGCGTCACATTGCGCTCATTACCCAGGTCACACATGCGTACATGAGTTATGGTTACTTCTCACCTTTCCCTTTTATAAGGGACAATTTACATATAACTTCTTTTCAATTTTCATAGCTTTGGTCAATCCAACCACTCGAATTCGAACATTTTTATCTCATGCTTTAAATACGGGTTGGTTAAACTCGGATATCTCACATAAGAGAGCACAAATCAAATCAAATATGATTAGTTTTGTAACACATATTTTTATATTTATATATGGCAAAACTTTTTTTTTTTCTAATCCTATAGCAAAACAAAGCCTAGTCACCCGGATATACCCATAGGTAAAATACCCACTTACGCCTTAAATTACAGACGTATTGAATTAATTGCCTACTTTCGCAACTCTTTTTAAATATTTAAGGAGTTAACTGCCAAAGGTTTGGGCATTTTTGTCACATCGATTCAACTTATTTTTTTGCAACTGAATCCTTCAGGTTTGCGTTCTGTTATCAGTTCATTCAATTTGCTAACTCCATTTAAAATTAACGTTAACTTAGAGTTAGGGGCTGTTTGGCATGGGTCTGAATGACCTCTGAATGGGATTAGGGTCTGACCGAATAAGAGGTAGCGGGGTTCAGACCGTTTGGCGCGGGCGTCTGAATGGAGCAAGCATCTGAATGGAGGTCTGAATGATTCAGATTTGAAGACAAGTCTGAACAATCCAGAGGTGACTGTTGTGTGTGTCGCAAAACGGAAAAAAAAACGCGACCCAAGTCTGAACCATCCTCCTCCGACCTCCGATCACCCCTGCTTCGATCCGACCTCCTCCTCCGACCTCCGATCCGACTTCCTCAAACCTGACCGGATCAGACTTGGAACGCTCGCTGACTGATTCAGACGTTCGGAAACTTGATGAAAAAAAAGCTGCTACCCTTCCTCCTCTCGTCTCCTCCTTCTCCGATCACCCGTCGGCCGTCGCAGCCGCTTACCCTTCCTCCTCCGATCACCCGTATCCTCCGCACTCCCATCTCTCTCTACTTCTTTGGTTATTTTAAGTGTGTGTTTTGTGTGGGTGTGTTGTCAAGTTGTGTCTTGTGTAATTGTATGTTGGTATGGTTATAAGAAAAAGAAGGAAAAAGAAACAAGGAAGAAGAATAGTTGCAGGTGTGTGTGTGTTTGTGTGGTGTGGGTGAGTTAAAGAAAGGATAAAAAGAAAATATTATATGATTGATATTTGTGTGGTGGTGGTGTCCTCTCGTGTGTTTTGTACGATGTGTTTTTTTTTTTTTTTTTTTTGATAAAAATATATTCAGATGTCCAACCAAACACCCCTTAATGATTCAGCACTTAATTATTCAGAACCTCTTAATCATTCAGACCTCTTATTAGTTCAGCACTTAACCATTCAGACGTTGCCAAACGGCCCCTTAGTTTAGACATTTTGAGACGTACGTGGCTATAGTGGTGGTTGTAGTGGTAAAATGTTGAACTTTGAATGTCAAAAACAAATAAATAAAATGTCAAAAACACATTTTTACATAGAAAAAAAAAGCCTAAACTACAACTAATCTTACGTTGTAGTTTGGGATTGGATATCAGACCTTTACTCGGCTGCAGAAGTCTTGGAATTGTTCCAACTTCCAATTGCTTAATGACATTCACGACCTGGATTGGAGGGGTGGTACAGATGGCTTGGCTGGAAATGGAGTCCGGCTACGGACGGGCTGTTCACAGTAAGATCTGCTAAGTGGTTGTTCTCCAGCAACAATCTGACGGGTGCAGCCTCTGTTATCAAATGGAAGGTATGTGTCCCTCTTAAATGCAAAGTTATGGTTTGGAGGGCGGTCTTAAATCGGCTCCCGACTATAGCCGAACTCATAAAACGAGGGGTTAATCCACAGCAACCTTTATGTACACTCTGTACTATTGATCCACATAACATTTAGTTTAATTATTTAATTTATTAAAGATTAAGGGGCATATTTTTTAACGGTTCAGATAAGGCACGTAAATCTTCGGGGACGCCTCTGGTAATCTTAAGTATGAATAGTTATGAGGTAACATCTTAATGGTTGTCTCTTAACTATTCAGACTCAATGTTACCTCTTAACCATTCAGAGATTACGAACCATTAAAAGATAGCTTCTGAATGGTCATTTACCAAATATCCCTTACCAAAAGTTAAAAGGAAAAAAAAAGTATTTTAGATGGGAACAGAAAAATCTACCCAAAACTCACGAATGATTTTCACATTTTAATTTTAATACTGATAATAAAAATAATATCATCCATAAACTCTCACACCATCCTCTTTCCAATTATTGTCCTCTTATAAACAACAAAACACACTACTATCCGGTTACCGGTTCATCGTCGCCGGCGGTCACCTCCTCCGCCGTTAACAACGGACCAAACCACCAACTCTCCAATTATGTTTCAACAAATACATCTCCCTATAATATTATTATTAATATTATTATCATCCCTACAACCTATCTTTACAAAACCTGAGTCAACCACCATTTACTTACCTACTGATCCCGTCTCTCTAATGACCTCCACGTGTCCTGCACCTGACCCTACCCTCAACCACCGTCCGATCATCGGAATTGTTAGCCATCCAGGCGATGGTGCTTCTGGTAGACTCAGTAATGCTACTAATGCTTCGTATATTGCTGCTTCGTATGTGAAGTTTGTTGAGTCTGCTGGTGCTAGGGTTATTCCGCTTATTTATAACGAACCTATTAATATTATTGAAAATGTAATGTTTTTTTATCCTTTTGTTGTTTGAGACTTTAATTGTATTGTATAGATCTGGAATTTAACCTTTGTTTGATTGATGTTATTAGTTTGACTTATAGTAGTTCACTTGTTATTTTAAACTAGTTGGTTATTTGTTATTTAATTATTTAAAAACCGTAACAAATTACAAGAGGATGGTAGGTAAACGGGCAACAAGCTGCGCATCGTTTGTGGTTATGATTATCTCATTTTAGCGTTTAAAAAATTATTTTTATTAGTTAAGCAATATTTGACCATGGGAAAAAACCGACCCGGGTGATACAAAAATTTCTGAGTCCGTCACTGGCTGGCTGATAAATTGTCAATTTTGAATGTTGCTACTAATGTTGATGGTTCAATTAAGGATCAACAACACTAGATGTATATGCTCATTTAATCAGTTGATATTCTCATTTTTTAATTTGTATGCCTTTATTTTTTATTGTATGTGTGTATTTCTAACAGATTTAACAACATTTCTTCAAATGTGTTTTGAGGCAAGTTAACTTGTGCAATTGCATTGCAGAAGCTCAAGTTGGTAAACGGAGTGCTTTTTACGGGTGGATGGTCTAAGAGTGGCCTATACTTTGATGTTATTGAGGGAATTTTTAAGGTATCTGCACTTTCTTACGCTAATATTCGCAGACAAGAGTAATAAATTGGGGTATTTAATTTTCTTTTAATTTAAATAAAAGAGTGTGATCTTACTAATTTCGTTGGGGCAACATCTAAATGTTCCAAAAATGTGCGTTGTGACGACTTAGTATTTGTAATTGAAAAACACAAGTTGTGGCCTTTTGATTTTTAGTGATGACTGCCTAACATAAGTGGCTTCCTATACTCTCTACTTTTGCAGCAAGTCCTGAAGAAGAATGATGCAGGTGAACATTTCCCGCTGCTTGCAATATGCTTAGGATTTGAACTCCTAACGATGATTATTAGCCAAGTAAGCCGTTTTCAGCCATGTATTACTAATTGTAAAAGTCGTAAAACTGTTTCTTTAATGTCATATAAGCACTGCCACTATATGCGGTTCTTGAAAAATCTTTATCGTTTTGGACTTTTTTTATTCATATACAATTATTAGAATTTGTTTCGATGGCTAAAGTTCATTATGTCTTGAAGTTCAAAGAATGAAAAGGCCGAATGCATGTCATCGACTCTGTGGGTACTTCTTTTTCATATAGAGTACTTGATGTCTATACTTGTTTGATACAAGAGCTATTATCCACCATTTCATTATTTGTAATACATTGATTGAAGTAATATCCTTTTCTGTTTCGGGTATAACTTTTTTCTGTTCTTTTATGTCACTAGAACAATAACATCCTTGAAGACTTTAGTGCATCAGATCAAGCTTCTACACTCCAATTCATGAATAACATTAATTTTGAACAAACATTGTTTCAAAGGTATTACGTTGTCTCGTAGTTTGTTGGTTAATTTTTCTTCTTTTTTTCTTTTTTACTTTTAACTATTGAGAAAATTGCTGTTACAAAAAATAAAGATTTATGTTAGTAAACAAGACTTAGTCTTGCGTTACCAAAAAGAACATAAGAAAAAGAGAATAAATACTTGTTGTTTTTCATATTATCAGCAAATGCGCTTTTGCGAAACCATAAAGTGATAAGTTAACGTTTTTGTTTCCTACAGATTTCCTCCTGAATTGATTACAAAGCTGAGCACAGAGTGCCTTGTGATGCAAAACCATAAAGTGAGCTCAAACATTATTTTTTATAGTATGTTAAAACATATACTAAAAGAATCTTAATCCCGATTAACATATTTGCACATGACCTAACGAGCCTATGGATTTTTAATTGTAACAGTATGGTGTATCACCAGAAACATTTCTAGCTACTACAGAACTTTGCAGCTTTTTCAAGATCTTAACTACTAGTACAGACCAAAACGGCAAGGTGCGTATCTTTGAAATTGATTTTGGAATCATTTTTAATTAAGTGAATTTCTTTTGAGGCTCAAAGATCTAAAGTTACAAAGGAAAATGAGCTGTCAGGTATATGTATCAACGGTTCAATCAGAAAGCTATCCCGTGACTGCTGTCCAGTGGCACCCAGAGGTATTAAGTTTACACCTTTCATTTTCTTGATTATCTGAGAATTTAACAAACAGCTCATCGTGTATTTGGCATGCAATATAATAATATCCATTACTAGATATGCATGACCAAAAACAGGCCGCCCTTATAAAAATGTCGTGATGCAGAAAAATGCTTTTGAGTGGGGCTCATCGATGATTCCACATTCAGACGATGCAATTCAAGTGACTCAACATGTTGCCAACTTTTTCATAAGGTATGCTCCTGATAATTCAAATGTTTGATTCAGGCTTTCATAGCAGTTTAACATAATGAAAGACTGCTTTCGTGAGTCCAAAAATTATGTTTCTTTTGACCTTCCATTTAAGAAAAACACAACTATGCTTAGAGGCGGCAATCCCTGACACGGCCAATAATCAAGTTTTAGGTTGTCATGTCTAACTTGCTAAATAAAAAGCAGATTGTGTTTGAGTTGACCTGTTTGACCGACTTAATTAAATGGGCAGTACTCAGGTTGACTTGCTTAATTCATTTAATTATATAGCCTCCTGCCCCTGTTTAACAATTACCTGCCAACTGATTAACAAGTTGATTTACAACCCTTTTGACTCGTTTACATAAACGGGTTAAACAGTCCTGTTTGGGTGACACGTTTTAATAGCTAGGATTAAGGGTTGATGTCTTTGACTGGATTAAATACATGGGCCATGTTCAGGCTGCCAGATTCAACCTGTTAACCATCAACCCGACATAATTGGCACGCCTAGCTATTTCATACCCTTGTGGTATTTGAGCAGTTATATATGTAATGAGAGATTATTTCTGTAATATACAGTGAGGCTAGAAAATCGCTTAACAGACCGCCTACAGAAGAGGTGCTGGCTAACCTTATCTACAATTACAGCCCCACTTATTGTGGGACCGCCGGTGAGTTTTCTACTTTTATTCGACATAGGCGAAGTCGGTCGACGTGGTATCCTACTTTGTATGTCCAACTTGCATTATAAGATTATGTTATGTAACTGAGTCTGTGATATTATATTATATGGTAGAATCTTACAGGCCAAATGTGAAACATACATAGTAGTTTCATAGTTTTTTATATATTTTGGTTGCAGGAAAGGATTTGATGAGGTTTACATCTTCTCCAATACAGAACAGATTGCACGTCTTTGATTTGTTGTGATATTGTGTTACATGTAATGTAATTATTCAACTTTGTATCTTGAATTAAGGTATTAATGTATCAGTAAACCGTACATATTATCAAAACCATTTTACGGTTTTGTGTTAAAAGAATAAAATATTGTTTTAGTGTATTTGAAAAAAAAAGAGAGAATATAACATACTTGTAACTTTAATCGATTTTTACCATTATATTACTATAATAAAGAACCAAAGCATTTGAATAGTAAATGTCAAGGGTATTTATGTCAATTACAATATTGCACAGCTCATTTGTTTATCATACGTGTCTTCTTCTGATGTCTTCTTCTTTCTTTTACACACACTCTCTCTTTTTTTACACACACTCTCTCTCTTAATAAATCATCTCAAAAACCCACACACACGTACAAATGAGAGAGAGAGGGGCTGAGGAAGGCTTCCGGCCACCGCTTCTCCGGCGGCTTTCATCTCTTTCTTTTCTCTGACCTCTCTTTCCTCTACACATATGAATCCAGATCCCAAATCATAAGCTTATCATTAATTCGCCAATATTCTACCGGACGATTGATTGATATTTACGAAAGCAGAGACGAGGGATTGTCGAAGGGGTCACTGGTCTTCTTAGCTACTTTAAAACTATAAACACTACAGAGATGTAATAGACTTTCATAGCTCTCCTATTGATCGGTTTAACCTTTCCAAAGTGACCCATTTCAATTAGATGACACCTAAAATTGGTCCCAACCTGCCATGTTAAAATTTACAGCCCAACCCCCATTTTAATTAGATGACACCTAAAATTAGGATAATCTCTAATCCTAACCTAGATTTTGAAACAACTATAAAAAAAATAAAGAAATCCAAAACACACATAACCAGGATCAGATATCTAAACAAACTAAAAATTAAAAAAACACACACACAAATCCAAAAAAAAAAAAAAACAAATCATGGTTTTGAATGATCAAACAAATTAAACAAAACCCACACAAACAAATTTCACAAATGTCACAGAGAACATTAAAAATAAAAGTGAAAGTATATGTAATTAAGATTAGCAATCAATAACCTTAATAACGATGCGTCTGACGTCCTTGAGAAAAACACGAGTTGGGTCGATTGCGTCCAATTGATAACAAAACCTGTGCTGGTGCAGATGGTTGCATTGTTGTTGTGTATCTGTTGTGGCCCGGGTTCGATGTTTCATAAGGAAAATCAGGTTGAAGTAAAGTTTGGAGGTGTGTATTTTCTTTGTGTTTTGTCTCACAAAGGATGTTTTTCAACTCATTTTAGTTTGGTTTATAAACATATTCAGTCATGTAAAAATGAAGGTGAGGTATGTTTTTTTGGTGGCTCATATAAATGTTTGAGAAGAATCATGTTATGTTTTTTCAGGTCATAGTGTTGTTATGTATCCCTTGGCAACACGTGTAATATTGTTAGGTAGTGATGATTCATCCACGTGCAACTCCCAAATCATGCCACCTCCTGCTTATCCTTCCTGTTTCTTTCTCAGTTTGCCACCACCCCATTCATTTGCAGTCTACCCCATTCATTCACATAGCTGGCTGGCACAACATGTGAGGTGGTGGCCATGTGTCCTTATTCTTGAACACGCGTCTTCGCCATAGATTTATACTAATAACATACCTTTTGATTTGAACAGTATTTTTATTATTATTTTATTCATTTTGTTATATTAAATACTTGTGGTTTCAGTTATGATAATAAAAAGTGGTGTGGTACAGATGGTCTTAGTGTTGTTGTGCTGCTGGCTCTACCCGAGTTCGAGTCCTGATGAAGGGCAATTTTTTTTTAATAGGCTCCATTATTACAATTGTGTTTGTGGAAGCCTCCTATCACTCCCTTATTCGACCTCATAGCCATCTTTCCACGCGTCTTCTCCTCCTGGCCCTTTTTCATCTTTACAAAATCTCCAAACCTACCCTCACCACCAACACACAACAATATTATGTATGTAGAGAGAGAGAGAAAGAAAGGATCTTCCCATTACACAGAAGCCCTAAAATCCCCTAATACAATATGTAATATTAAAAGGTTAAAAATAGAGAATATGTTGTATTTAAATTATTATAATTGTGTTGTTTAAAAAAATAAGTAGAAAAGAAAAGAAAACATGTTACTAGCATGAAATACATGATTTAAAAATAATCTAGTATTGTACGTATTTAGTATGATGGTGGTGAGACTTAATTGACATGTTTAGCATGATTACCTGTTTATGAACCATTTTTCTACAACCCCAACCACATTAAACATGTACAACTTAATTGCTAACCGTCAATTCAATTCATTGAACATAACACAAATAAATAAGACCCTTCGGTGTGGAGGAAGCATAGGCTGGGCATGCCCATACCGGCCCGGCAACACCGCCTCCTTAGCCCCGGCACGGCATGAGCGGCAAGGTGGTGACTTTGGTGCCGGGCCATCATCTCCAATAATATGCATTGCAATATTATAATATTAATTAATTAAAAAAATATTAAATGATGATGGGCCGGCCTCCTACTACACCATTGGACCATCATCTCCATATTGCTCCTACCCCACGAGGTGGAGGAATATCATGATGATGGGCCTCCTCAACACCCAGAGGCGTAATAATTGGTGGTTGTCTAAGCATGTCAACAAAATATAACTAGTATTATACCCGTCCGTTGGGACGGGTTCTGAAATTACAACATTCAAACTACATGTAGATCTTAACTCAACTTTTGTTTATTAATAGGCACAATTTATCATTTTTGTTTTGTTGTATATACACCATAATAAATTTTTAAGGATGACAACAAATGATAAAGAAATAGCAAAAAACATAGAAAATGAATTATTGTCTTATTACAATCAAATTAACAACATTCAAACTGCGCCATACATGCTAACTGAAATTTTATTATTTAGTAGTCACGATTTAATATCTTTGCTTCGTTCTATATACACCGAGTATAAGGAAAACAATAAACGGTAAGAAATAGCAATAAACATATAAAAACGAATTGTTTTTATTACAAAGCAATGTAAATGGACCGATTTAAATTAAAAAAATGAGTCAATTCAATGGCATCTACGTTACACAGGTATATTATTTCGTTTTAATTTTTTTTATAAATTGTTAAGTTTATTTTTTTTTTATAAATTGTTAACTTTATATCCTTTTCAAAATAGAAACGTATTTGGCCAAGTGGATCGAGTGATGTCGAAATCATACATGGGACCCTTCGCGATTATCAGTCACTCTACATAAAGAGTGGCTTTGGATCGTTGGATGCTTGGGAAGTTGCAAGAGTGCATTCCAAGTGGGTTCCCGCTAACATTCCAGGGTGACCGAACATGGACGAACAGGAACTCGTGGAGAAAGGGGAATGGGAAGGGTTGTCGTTCTAAAAAACGATCTAAAACATCCGATTTGGGAAATTGTACACCATCAACTGATGGGTTGTCAAGCAACTATCCCGATATCAATTTGAATGACGAATTTCATGTCCCCACCGACGACACAACACCGGAGAAAGCCGCGGCTCGAAGGAAAAGTTTTGAGTCGTCAAGTGGCAAAGGGAAAGCGTTTTGGGCGGAGGATGATGGCCGAATACAAGTCGGCAAAGTTGGTGGAAATGGAGGAGAATCGAGAACGGCGCAAGTTGTTGCCAGACTTGAAAATAAAAAAGATAAAACACATTCATGAAACATTTGTCCGAAGTTGAAAAAATAAAGATTTGAAGGTTTTGAAAGAGAGCATGAAGACGCCGAAGAATCAAACAAGTCAATTCTCATCGAACGAAAACGTGAAATTTGTGAGAAGTGGGGTTGGGTCGTTAACTTTTAGTTTTTTCATTGTTTTGTTTTTAGTTTTTTTATTTTTATGTTTTATTTTTATTTTTTAGTTAATGTAAGTTTTTTTATTTAATGTAACTTTTTTATTTTATTTTTATTTAATGTAATGTTTTTATTTTATTTAAAAAAAAGTTTATTGATACCATCATTCCACTCCATGCAATTAGTGATGAATGCAATGGAGTGTGATAAAAATGAGGTGGCACAATATTATTGGGTGTGATAGTGTCACGCTCCATCTCATCCACCCTAATGCCAAAGGCTAAATAAAAAGACTTGGGCTCTTGTGACCACTACAAATTGAATCCTTTCTCATGACTGACCATTACAAAATGCTATAACCTCATGTTGAGGAATCTCATGCCTTCAATACATGGATTATCTTCTTCACCAAATCACCATTTGAAGACTACTTTCACAATTGAAGTCACTATGTTTGACACACTAGTTTGATTAAAAGTTGAGTACATACAAAGGATTTTGTTTTTTATTTAGCATGTATAATGTGAAAATGCTCAATGATTTTTCCTATAAATTATTTCATGATATGGATTTGTTTTAGTTTAACTTTATATAAAATTCCAATTAGACAATGTAACTAAATTACAGCAATGACATATTTCATATATGTAACATCAAGAAAAATTAACGGATGACCCATACATTTGACCTGTACATGTTCATTCATAGATGTGAAGTCTCCAAAACAGTGAATAGCGACATACATGAAGATATGTAAAAACAAAATTCTCATTCAATGAACAATTATACAAACAATGTGCTAAACATACAGGCATACAAACTTTATTTTTTGTTTTTGTTTGCAAAATCCAAATCCTTAGTATAACATCTGTACAATGCTAACAGCTGCAAGCATAACCACTGATATAGAGAACATCTATAATCTACCACGTACGCGAATCTCATCTATGCTCGTTGATCAACATGATATCAATACTTTCATTGGGGAATTATGCCATTGATGAAACTCTTGTGATAATCTGCACACGTAAACTTTTAATACTGTTTATTTATCCAAAAGATTAAAAAAACGTAAACACAATTCAATCTGTAGCGCAACAACTCGTAGGACAAACCCAATAATATTCATTTTAAGAAAAAGAAATAAAATGGAAACCATGAATCAGCTAAGACTTAGTTACTTACAAACTGTTTTAATGTGGCTAAACCTACTACATAGATACGCTGCATTTCTTGTTATAGGTATCAGTCGCGACTGCAATGAGCAGGTACTCTCAAAGTGTGATCTCCTAGCAACTTCTTGTAAAAACAGTCATAATCTTTAAGCATCTGATCCGCATTTGATAAAACCAAGGGACCTGAGAATTGGACCTTATATCCTTCACCATCCTAATAACCTAAAAAATAAGAACCAACGACCTTAAAAGAACCTTTCACAGGTGAGAATGATTCACACCATCATGTCCAACATATGCTGTCATTCTCCTTTTTTACTCTTTCCTAGAAAAAGATTATATCAAACAACTTGATTGTTTTAACTATTTATATGAAAAGAAAACCATCATATATTACATAACTGAATTGTTTGTTCAAAATCTTAAGAATTTTAATTCACGCAA
>JAUTDX010000780.1:0-33293 GCA_030844895.1 Ambrosia x helenae
AGGAGATTCGGGGTCCTAGGACTAACCCAATAAGGGTTGTACATTAGGCTATAAAATTATTTCCAAGAGTAAGAATTTCCAGCCTTTATAAACTGTTGTTCAGTATTCTTTGACCACGCACCTGAATGTCCAACGAGACACCATTTTAGTTTGTTAATACTATAATTAGGCTTCTCCTATAAGGATAGAGATTCGGGGTCCTGTGACTAACCAATAAGGGTGTACATTAGGCTATAAAATTATTTTCCAAGAGTAAGAATTTCCAGCCTTTATAAACTGTTGTTCAGTATTCTTTGACCTACAGCACCTGAATGTCCAACGAGACACCATTTTAGTTTGTTAATACTATAATTAGGCTTCTCCTATAAGGATAGGAGATTCGGGGTCCTGTGACTAACCCAATAGGGTGTACATTAGGCTATAAATTTATTTCCAAGAGTAAGAATTTCCAGCCTTTATAAACTGTTGTTCAGTATTCTTTGACCCTACAGCACCTGAATGTCCAACGAGGACACCCATTTTAGTTTGTTAATACTATAATTAGGCTTCTCCTATAAGGATAGGAGATTCGGGGTCCTGTGACTAACCCAATAAGGGTGTACATTAGGCTATAAATTATTTCCAAGAGTAAGAATTTCCAGCCTTTTAAACTGTTGTTCAGTATTCTTTGACCCCAGCACCTGAATGTCCAACGAGACACCCATTTTTATTTTGTTAATACTATAATTAGGCTTCTCCTATAAGGATAGAGATTCGGGGTCCTGTGACTAACCCAATAAGGGTGTACATTAGGCTATAAAATTATTTCCAAGAGTAAGAATTTCCAGCCTTTATAAACTGTTGTTCAGTATTCTTTGACCCACAGCACCTGAATGTCCAACAAGACACCCATTTTAGTTTGTTAATACTATAATTAGGCTTCTCCTATAAGGATAGGAGATTCGGGTCCTGTGACTAACCCAATAAGGGTGTACATTAGGCTATAAAATTATTTCCAAGAGTAAGAATTTCCAGCCTTTATAAACTGATGTTCAGTATTCTTTGACCCACAGCACCTGAATGTCCAACGAGACACCCATTTTAGTTTGTTAATACTATAATTAGGCTTCTCCTATAAGGATAGGAGATTCGGGGTCCTGTGACTAACCCAATAAGGGTGTACATTAGGCTATAAAATTATTTCCAAGAGTAAGAATTTCCAGCCTTTATAAACTGTTGTTCAGTATTCTTTGACCTACAGCACCTGAATGTCCAACGAGACACCCATTTTAGTTTGTTAATACTATAATTAGGCTTCTCCTATAAGGATAGGAGATTCGGGTCCTGTGACTAACCCAATAAGGGTGTACAATAGGCTATAAAATTATTTTCAAGAGTAAGAATTTCCAGCCTTTATAAACTGTTGTTCAGTATTCTTTGACCCACAGCACCTGAATGTCCAACGAGACACCCATTTTAGTTTGTTAATACTATAATTAGGCTTCTCCTATAAGGATAGGAGATTCGGGGTCCTGTGACTAACCCAATAAGGTGTACATTAGGCTATAAAATTATTTCCAAGAGTAAGAATTTCCAGCCTTTATAAACTGTTGTTCAGTATTCTTTGACCCACAGCACCTGAATGTCCAATGAGACACCCATTTTAGTTTGTTAATACTATAATTAGGCTTCTCCTATAAGGATAGGAGATTCGGGGTCCTGTGACTAACCCAATAAGGGTGTACATTAGGCTATAAAATTATTTCCAAGTGTAAGAATTTCCAGCCTTTATAAACTGATGTTCAGTATTCTTTGACCCACAGCACCTGAATGTCCAATGAGACACCCATTTTAGTTTGTTAATACTATAATTAGGCTTCTCCTATAAGGATAGAAGATTCGGGTCCTGTGACTAACCCAATAAGGGTGTACATTAGGCTATTAAAATTATTTCCAAGAGTAAGAATTTCCAGCCTTTATAAACTGTTGTTCAGTATTCTTTGACCTACAGCACCTGAATGTCCAACGAGACACCCATTTTAGTTGTTAATACTATAATTAGGCTTCTCCTATAAGGATAGGAGATTCGGGGTCCTGTGACTAACCCAATAAGGGTGTACATTAGGCTATAAAATTATTTCCAAGAGTAAGAATTTCCAGCCTTTATAAACTGTTGTTCAGTATTCTTTGACCTACAGAACCTGAATGTCCAACGAGACACCCATTTTAGTTTGTTAATACTAAATTAGGCTTCTCCTATAAGGATAGGAGATTCGGGGTCCTGTGACTAACCCAATAAGGGTGTACATTAGGCTATAAAATTATTTCCAAGAGTAAGAATTTCCAGCCTTTATAAACTGTTGTTCAGTATTCTTTGACCCACAGCACCTGAATGTCCAACGAGACACCCATTTTAGTTTGTTAATACTATAATTAGGCTTCTCCTATAAGGATAGGAGATTCGGGGTCCTATGACTAACCCAATAAGGGTGTACATTAGGCTATTAAATTATTTCCAAGAGTAAGAATTTCCAGCCTTTATAAACTGATGTTCAGTATTCTTTGACCCACAGCACCTGAATGTCCAATGAGACACCCATTTTAGTTTGTTAATACTATAATTAGGCTTCTCCTATATGGATAGGAGATTCGGGGTCCTGTGACTAACCCAATAAGGGTGTACATTAGGCTATAAAATTATTTCCAAGTGTAAGAATTTCCAGCCTTTATAAACTGATGTTCAGTATTCTTTGACCTACAGCACCTGAATGTCCAATGAGACACCCATTTTAGTTTGTTAATACTATAATTATGCTTCTCCTAAAAGGATAGGAGATTCGGGCCCTGTGACTAACCCAATAAGGGTGTACATTAGGCTATAAAATTATTTCCAAGTGTAAGAATTTCCAGCCTTTATAAACTGTTGTTCAGTATTCTTTGACCTACAGCACCTGAATGTCCAACGAGACACCCATTTTAGTTTGTTAATACTATAATTAGGCTTCTCCTATAAGGATAGGAGATTCGGGGTCCTGTGACTAACCCAATAAGGGTGTACATTAGGCTATAAAATTATTTCCAAGAGTAAGAATTTCTAGCCTTTATAAACTGTTGTTCAGTATTCTTTGACCTACAGCACCTGAATGTCCAACGAGACACCCATTTTAGTTTGTTAATACTATAATTAGGCTTCTCCTATAAGGATAGAAGATTCGGGGTCCTGTGACTAACCCAATAAGGGTGTACATTAGGCTATAAAATTATTTCCAAGAGTAAGAATTTCCAGCCTTTATAAACTGTTGTTCAGTATTCTTTGACCTACAGGACCTGAATGTCCAACGCGACACCCATTTTCGTTGTTAATACTATAATTAGGCTTCTCCTATAAGGATAGGAGATTCGGGGTCCTGTGACTAACCCAATAAGGGTGTACATTAGGCTATAAAATTATTTCCAAGAGTAAGAATTTCCAGCCTTTATAAACTGTTGTTCAGTATTCTTTGACCTACAGCACCTGAATGTCCAACGAGACACCCATTTTAGTTTGTTAATACTATAATTAGGCTTCTCCTATAAGGATAGGAGATTCGGGGTCCTGTGACTAACCGAATAAGGGTGTACATTAGGCTATAAAATTATTTCCAAGAGTAAGAATTTCCAGCCTTTATAAACTGTTGTTCAGTATTCTTTGACCCACAGCACCTGAATGTCCAACAAGACACCCATTTTAGTTTGTTAATACTATAATTAGGCTTTTCCTATAAGGATAGGAGATTCGGGGTCCTGTGACTAACCCAATAAGGGTGTACATTAGGCTATAAAATTATTTCCAAGAGTAAGAATTTCCAGCCTTTATAAACTGATGTTCAGTATTCTTTGACCCACAGCACCTGAATGTCCAACGAGACACCCATTTTAGTTTGTTAATACTATAATTAGGCTTCTCCTATAAGGATAGGAGATTCGGGGTCCTGTGACTAACCCAATAAGGGTGTACATTAGGCTATAAAATTATTTCCAAGAGTAAGAATTTCCAGCCTTTATAAACTGTTGTTCAGTATTCTTTGACCTACAGCACCTGAATGTCCAACGAGACACCCATTTTAGTTTGTTAATACTATAATTAGGCTTCTCCTATAAGGATAGGAGATTCGGGGTCCTGTGACTAACCCAATAAGGGTGTACATTAGGCTATAAAATTATTTCCAAGAGTAAGAATTTCCAGCCTTTATAAACTGATGTTCAGTATTCTTTGACCCACAGCACCTGAATGTCCAATGAGACACCCATTTTAGTTTGTTAATACTATAATTAGGCTTCTCCTATAAGGATAGGAGATTCGGGGTCCTGTGACTAACCCAATAAGGGTGTACATTAGGCTATAAAATTATTTCCAAGAGTAAGAATTTCCAGCCTTTATAAACTGTTGTTCAGTATTCTTTGACCCAAAGCACCTGAATGTCCAATGAGACACCCATTTTATTTTGTTAATACTATAATTAGGCTTCTCCTATAAGGATAGGAGATTCGGGGTCCTGTGACTAACCCAATATGTGTGTACGTTAGGCTATAAAATTATTTCCAAGTGTAAGAATTTCCAGCCTTTATAAACTGATGTTCAGTATTCTTTGACCCACAGCACCTGAATGTCCAATGAGACACCCATTTTAGTTTGTTAATACTATAATTAGGCTTCTCCTATAAGGATAGGAGATTCGGGGTCCTGTGACTAACCCAATAAGGGTGTACATTAGGCTATAAAATTATTTCCAAGAGTAAGAATTTCCAGCCTTTATAAACTGTTGTTCAGTATTCTTTGACCTACAGCATCTGAATGTCCAACGAGACACCCATTTTAGTTTGTTAATACTATAATTAGGCTTCTCCTATAAGGATAGGAGATTCGGGGTCCTGTGACTAACCCAATAAGGGTGTACATTAGGCTATAAAATTATTTCCAAGAGTAAGAATTTCCAGCCTTTATAAACTGTTGTTCAGTATTCTTTGACCTACAGCACCTGAATGTCCAACGAGACACCCATTTTAGTTTGTTAATACTATAATTAGGCTTCTCCTATAAGGATAGGAGATTCGGGGTCCTGTGACTAACCCAATAAGGGTGTACATTAGGCTATAAAATTATTTCCAAGAGTAAGAATTTCCAGCCTTTATAAACTGTTGTTCAGTATTCTTTGACCCACAGCACCTGAATGTCCAACAAGACACCCATTTTAGTTTGTTAATACTATAATTAGGCTTCTCCTATAAGGATAGGAGATTCGGGGTCCTGTGACTAACCCAATAAGGGTGTACATTAGGCTATTAAATTATTTCCAAGAGTAAGAATTTCCAGCCTTTATAAACTGATGTTCAGTATTCTTTGACCCACAGCACCTGAATGTCCAACGAGACACCCATTTTAGTTTGTTAATACTATAATTAGGCTTCTCCTATATGGATAGGAGATTCGGGGTCCTGTGACTAACCCAATAAGGGTGTACATTAGGCTATAAAATTATTTCCAAGTGTAAGAATTTCCAGCCTTTATAAACTGTTGTTCAGTATTCTTTGACCTACAGCACCTGAATGTCCAACGAGACACCCATTTTAGTTTGTTAATACTATAATTATGCTTCTCCTATAAGGATAGGAGATTCGGGGTCCTGTGACTAACCCAATAAGGGTGTACATTAGGCTATAAAATTATTTCCAAGTGTAAGAATTTCCAGCCTTTATAAACTGTTGTTCAGTATTCTTTGACCTACAGCACCTGAATGTCCAACGAGACACCCATTTTAGTTTGTTAATACTATAATTAGGCTTCTCCTATAAGGATAGGAGATTCGGGGTCCTGTGACTAACCCAATAAGGGTGTACATTAGGCTATAAAATTATTTCCAGAGTAAGAATTTCCAGCCTTTATAAACTGTTGTTCAGTATTCTTTGACCTACAGCACCTGAATGTCCAACGAGACACCCATTTTAGTTTGTTAATACTATAATTAGGCTTCTCCTATAAGGATAGAAGATTCGGGGTCCTGTGACTAACCCAATAAGGGTGTACATTAGGCTATAAAATTATTTCCAAGAGTAAGAATTTCCAGCCTTTATAAACTGTTGTTCAGTATTCTTTGACCTACAGCACCTGAATGTCCAACGCGACACCCATTTTAGTTGTTAATACTATAATTAGGCTTCTCCTATAAGGATAGGAGATTCGGGGTCCTGTGACTAACCCAATAAGGGTGTACATTAGGCTATAAAATTATTTCCAAGAGTAAGAATTTCCAGCCTTTATAAACTGTTGTTCAGTATTCTTTGACCTACAGCACCTGAATGTCCAACGAGACACCCATTTTAGTTTGTTAATACTATAATTAGGCTTCTCCTATAAGGATAGGAGATTCGGGGTCCTGTGACTAACCCAATAAGGGTGTACATTAGGCTATAAAATTATTTCCAAGAGTAAGAATTTCCAGCCTTTATAAACTGTTGTTCAGTATTCTTTGACCTACAGCACCTGAATGTCCAACAAGACACCCATTTTAGTTTGTTAATACTATAATTAGGCTTCTCCTATAAGGATAGGAGATTCGGGGTCCTTGACTAACCCAATAAGGGTGTACATTAGGCTATAAAATTATTTCCAAGAGTAAGAATTTCCAGCCTTTATAAACTGTTGTTCAGTATTCTTTGACCCACAGCACCTGAATGTCCAACGAGACACCCATTTTAGTTTGTTAATACTATAATTAGGCTTCTCCTATAAGGATAGGAGATTCGGGGTCCTGTGACTAACCCAATAAGGGTGTACATTAGGCTATAAAATTATTTCCAAGTGTAAGAATTTCCAGCCTTTATAAACTGTTGTTCAGTATTCTTTGACCTACAGCACCTGAATGTCCAACGAGACACCCATTTTAGTTTGTTAATACTATAATTAGGCTTCTCCTATAAGGATAGGAGATTCGGGGTCCTGTGACTAACCCAATAAGGGTGTACATTAGGCTATAAAATTATTTCCAAGAGTAAGAATTTCCAGCCTTTATAAACTGATGTTCAGTATTCTTTGACCTACAGCACCTGAATGTCCAACGAGACACCCATTTTAGTTTGTTAATACTATAATTAGGCTTCTCCTATAAGGATAGGAGATTCGGGGTCCTGTGACTAACCCAATAAGGGTGTACATTAGGCTATAAAATTATTTCCAAGAGTAAGAATTTCCAGCCTTTATAAACTGTTGTTCAGTATTCTTTGACCCACAGCACCTGAATGTCCAACGAGACACCCATTTTAGTTTGTTAATACTATAATTAGGCTTCTCCTATAAGGATAGGAGATTCGGGGTCCTGTGACTAACCCAATAAGGGTGTACATTAGGCTATAAAATTATTTCCAAGAGTAAGAATTTCCAGCCTTTATAAACTGTTGTTCAGTATTCTTTGACCCACAGCACCTGAATGTCCAACGAGACACCCATTTTAGTTTGTTAATACTATAATTAGGCTTCTCCTATAAGGATAGGAGATTCGGGGTCCTGTGACTAACCCAATAAGGGTGTACATTAGGCTATAAAATTATTTCCAAGAGTAAGAATTTCCAGCCTTTATAAACTGTTGTTCAGTATTCTTTGACCTACAACACCTGAATGTCCAACGAGACACCCATTTTAGTTTGTTAATACTATAATTAGGCTTCTCCTATAAGGATAGGAGATTCGGGGTCCCGTGACTAACCCAATAAGGGTGTACATTAGGCTATAAAATTATTTCCAAGAGTAAGAATTTCCAGCCTTTATAAACTGTTGTTCAGTATTCTTTGACCTACAGCACCTGAATGTCCAACGAGACACCCATTTTAGTTTGTTAATACTATAATTAGGCTTCTCCTATAAGGATAGGAGATTCGGGGTCCTGTGACTAACCCAATAAGGGTGTACATTAGGCTATAAAATTATTTCCAACAGTAAGAATTTCCAGCCTTTATAAACTGTTGTTCAGTATTCTTTGACCCACAGCACCTGAATGTCCAACAAGAGACACCCATTTTAGTTTGTTAATACTATAATTAGGCTTCTCCTATAAGGATAGGAGATTCGGGGTCCTGTGACTAACCCAATAAGGGTGTACATTAGGCTATAAAATTATTTCCAAGAGAAAGAATTTCCAGCCTTTATAAACTGTTGTTCAGTATTCTTTGACCTACAGCACCTGAATGTCCAATGAGACACCCATTTTAGTTTGTTAATACTATAATTAGGCTTCTCCTATAAGGATAGGAGATTCGGGGTCCTGTGACTAACCCAATAAGGGTGTACATTAGGCTATAAAATTATTTCCAAGTGTAAGAATTTCCAGCCTTTATAAACTGTTGTTCAGTATTCTTTGACCTACAGCACCTGAATGTCCAACGAGACACCCATTTTAGTTTGTTAATACTATAATTAGGCTTCTCCTATAAGGATAGGAGATTCGGGGTCCTGTGACTAACCCAATAAGGGTGTACATTAGGCTATAAAATTATTTCCAAGTGTAAGAATTTCCAGCCTTTATAAACTGTTGTTCAGTATTCTTTGACCTACAGCACCTGAATGTCCAACGAGACACCCATTTTAGTTTGTTAATACTATAATTAGGCTTCTCCTATAAGGATAGGAGATTCGGGGTCCTGTGACTAACCCAATAAGGGTGTACATTAGGCTATAAAATTATTTCCAAGAGTAAGAATTTCCAGCCTTTATAAACTGTTGTTCAGTATTCTTTGACCTACAGCACCTGAATGTCCAACGAGACACCCATTTTAGTTTGTTAATACTATAATTAGGCTTCTCCTATAAGGATAGGAGATTCGGGGTCCTGTGACTAACCCAATAAGGGTGTACATTAGGCTATAAAATTATTTCCAAGAGTAAGAATTTCCAGCCTTTATAAACTGTTGTTCAGTATTCTTTGACCTACAGCACCTGAATGTCCAACGAGACACCCATTTTAGTTTGTTAATACTATAATTAGGCTTCTCCTATAAGGATAGGAGATTCGGGGTCCTGTGACTAACCCAATAAGGGTGTACATTAGGCTATAAAATTATTTCCAAGAGTAAGAATTTCCAGCCTTTATAAACTGTTGTTCAGTATTCTTTGACCTACAGCACCTGAATGTCCAACGAGACACCCATTTTAGTTTGTTAATACTATAATTAGGCTTCTCCTATAAGGATAGGAGATTCGGGGTCCTGTGACTAACCCAATAAGGGTGTACATTAGGCTATAAAATTATTTCCAAGAGTAAGAATTTCCAGCCTTTATAAACTGTTGTTCAGTATTCTTTGACCTACAGCACCTGAATGTCCAACGAGACACCCATTTTAGTTTGTTAATACTATAATTAGGCTTCTCCTATAAGGATAGGAGATTCGGGGTCCTGTGACTAACCCAATAAGGGTGTACATTAGGCTATAAAATTATTTCCAAGTGTAAGAATTTCCAGCCTTTATAAACTGTTGTTCAGTATTCTTTGACCTACAGCACCTGAATGTCCAACGAGACACCCATTTTAGTTTGTTAATACTATAATTAGGCTTCTCCTATAAGGATAGGAGATTCGGGGTCCTGTGACTAACCCAATAAGGGTGTACATTAGGCTATAAAATTATTTCCAAGAGTAAGAATTTCCAGCCTTTATAAACTGTTGTTCAGTATTCTTTGACCTACAGCACCTGAATGTCCAACGAGACACCCATTTTAGTTTGTTAATACTATAATTAGGCTTCTCCTATAAGGATAGGAGATTCGGGGTCCTGTGACTAACCCAATAAGGGTGTACATTAGGCTATAAAATTATTTCCAAGAGTAAGAATTTCCAGCCTTTATAAACTGTTGTTCAGTATTCTTTGACCTACAGCACCTGAATGTCCAACGAGACACCCATTTTAGTTTGTTAATACTATAATTAGGCTTCTCCTATAAGGATAGGAGATTCGGGGTCCTGTGACTAACCCAATAAGGGTGTACATTAGGCTATAAAATTATTTCCAAGAGTAAGAATTTCCAGCCTTTATAAACTGTTGTTCAGTATTCTTTGACCCACAGCACCTGAATGTCCAACGAGACACCCATTTTAGTTTGTTAATACTATAATTAGGCTTCTCCTATAAGGATAGGAGATTCGGGGTCCTGTGACTAACCCAATAAGGGTGTACATTAGGCTATAAAATTATTTCCAAGAGTAAGAATTTCCAGCCTTTATAAACTGTTGTTCAGTATTCTTTGACCCACAGCACCTGAATGTCCAACGAGACACCCATTTTAGTTTGTTAATACTATAATTAGGCTTCTCCTATAAGGATAGGAGATTCGGGGTCCTGTGACTAACCCAATAAGGGTGTACATTAGGCTATAAAATTATTTCCAAGAGTAAGAATTTCCAGCCTTTATAAACTGTTGTTCAGTATTCTTTGACCTACAGCACCTGAATGTCCAACGAGACACCCATTTTAGTTTGTTAATACTATAATTAGGCTTCTCCTATAAGGATAGGAGATTCGGGGTCCTGTGACTAACCCAATAAGGGTGTACATTAGGCTATAAAATTATTTCCAAGTGTAAGAATTTCCAGCCTTTATAAACTGTTGTTCAGTATTCTTTGACCTACAGCACCTGAATGTCCAACGAGACACCCATTTTAGTTTGTTAATACTATAATTAGGCTTCTCCTATAAGGATAGGAGATTCGGGGTCCTGTGACTAACCCAATAAGGGTGTACATTAGGCTATAAAATTATTTCCAAGAGTAAGAATTTCCAGCCTTTATAAACTGTTGTTCAGTATTCTTTGACCTACAGCACCTGAATGTCCAACGAGACACCCATTTTAGTTTGTTAATACTATAATTAGGCTTCTCCTATAAGGATAGGAGATTCGGGGTCCTGTGACTAACCCAATAAGGGTGTACATTAGGCTATAAAATTATTTCCAAGAGTAAGAATTTCCAGCCTTTATAAACTGTTGTTCAGTATTCTTTGACCTACAGCACCTGAATGTCCAACGAGACACCCATTTTAGTTTGTTAATACTATAATTAGGCTTCTCCTATAAGGATAGGAGATTCGGGGTCCTGTGACTAACCCAATAAGGGTGTACATTAGGCTATAAAATTATTTCCAAGAGTAAGAATTTCCAGCCTTTATAAACTGTTGTTCAGTATTCTTTGACCTACAGCACCTGAATGTCCAACGAGACACCCATTTTAGTTTGTTAATACTATAATTAGGCTTCTCCTATAAGGATAGGAGATTCGGGGTCCTGTGACTAACCCAATAAGGGTGTACATTAGGCTATAAAATTATTTCCAAGAGTAAGAATTTCCAGCCTTTATAAACTGTTGTTCAGTATTCTTTGACCCACAGCACCTGAATGTCCAACGAGACACCCATTTTAGTTTGTTAATACTATAATTAGGCTTCTCCTATAAGGATAGGAGATTCGGGGTCCTGTGACTAACCCAATAAGGGTGTACATTAGGCTATAAAATTATTTCCAAGAGTAAGAATTTCCAGCCTTTATAAACTGTTGTTCAGTATTCTTTGACCTACAGCACCTGAATGTCCAACGAGACACCCATTTTAGTTTGTTAATACTATAATTAGGCTTCTCCTATAAGGATAGGAGATTCGGGGTCCTGTGACTAACCCAATAAGGGTGTACATTAGGCTATAAACATTATTTCCAAGAGTAAGAATTTCCAGCCTTTATAAACTGTTGTTCAGTATTCTTTGACCTACAGCACCTGAATGTCCAACGAGACACCCATTTTAGTTTGTTAATACTATAATTAGGCTTCTCCTATAAGGATAGGAGATTCGGGGTCCTGTGACTAACCCAATAAGGGTGTACATTAGGCTATAAAATTATTTCCAAGAGTAAGAATTTCCAGCCTTTATAAACTGTTGTTCAGTATTCTTTGACCCACAGCACCTGAATGTCCAACGAGACACCCATTTTAGTTTGTTAATACTATAATTAGGCTTCTCCTATAAGGATAGGAGATTCGGGGTCCTGTGACTAACCCAATAAGGGTGTACATTAGGCTATAAAATTATTTCCAAGAGTAAGAATTTCCAGCCTTTATAAACTGTTGTTCAGTATTCTTTGACCCACAGCACCTGAATGTCCAACGAGACACCCATTTTAGTTTGTTAATACTATAATTAGGCTTCTCCTATAAGGATAGGAGATTCGGGGTCCTGTGACTAACCAATAAGGGTGTACATTAGGCTATAAAATTATTTCCAAGAGTAAGAATTTCCAGCCTTTATAAACTGTTGTTCAGTATTCTTTGACCTACAGCACCTGAATGTCCAACGAGACACCCATTTTAGTTTGTTAATACTATAATTAGGCTTCTCCTATAAGGATAGGAGATTCGGGGTCCTGTGACTAACCCAATAAGGGTGTACATTAGGCTATAAAAATATTTCCAAGAGTAAGAATTTCCAGCCTTTATAAACTGTTGTTCAGTATTCTTTGACCCACAGCACCTGAATGTCCAATGAAACACCCATTTTAGTTTGTTAATACTATAATTAGGCTTCTCCTATAAGGATAGGAGATTCGGGGTCCTGTGACTAACCCAATAAGGGTGTACATTAGGCTATAAAATTATTTCCAAGAGTAAGAATTTCCAGCCTTTATAAACTGTTGTTCAGTATTCTTTGACCCACAGCACCTGAATGTCCAACGAGACACCCATTTTAGTTTGTTAATACTATAATTAGGCTTCTCCTATAAGGATAGGAGATTCGGGGTCCTGTGACTAACCCAATAAGTGTGTACATTAGGCTATAAAATTATTTCCAAGTGTAAGAATTTCCAGCCTTTATAAACTGTTGTTCAGTATTCTTTGACCCACAGCACCTGAATGTCCAACGAGACACCCATTTTAGTTTGTTAATACTATAATTAGGCTTCTCCTATAAGGATAGGAGATTCGGGGTCCTGTGACTAACCCAATAAGGGTGTACATTAGGCTATAAAATTATTTCCAAGTGTAAGAATTTCCAGCCTTTATAAACTGTTGTTCAGTATTCTTTGACCTACAGCACCTGAATGTCCAACAAGACACCCATTTTAGTTTGTTAATACTATAATTAGGCTTCTCCTATAAGGATAGAAGATTCGGGGTCCTGTGACTAACCCAATAAGGGTGTACATTAGGCTATAAAATTATTTCCAAGAGTAAGAATTTCCAGCCTTTATAAACTGATGTTCAGTATTCTTTGACCTACAGCACCTGAATGTCCAATGAGACACCCATTTTAGTTTGTTAATACTATAATTAGGCTTCTCCTATAAGGATAGGAGATTCGGGGTCCTGTGACTAACCCAATAAGGGTGTACATTAGGCTATAAAATTATTTCCAAGAGTAAGAATTTCCAGCCTTTATAAACTGTTGTTCAGTATTCTTTGACCTACAGCACCTGAATGTCCAACGAGACACCCATTTTAGTTTGTTAATACTATAATTAGGCTTCTCCTATAAGGATAGGAGATTCGGGGTCCTGTGACTAACCCAATAAGGGTGTACATTAGGCTATAAAATTATTTCCAAGAGTAAGAATTTCCAGCCTTTATAAACTGTTGTTCAGTATTCTTTGACCTACAGCACCTGAATGTCCAACGAGACACCCATTTTAGTTTGTTAATACTATAATTAGGCTTCTCCTATAAGGATAGGAGATTCGGGGTCCCGTGACTAACCCAATAAGGGTGTACATTAGGCTATAAAATTATTTCCAAGAGTAAGAATTTCCAGCCTTTATAAACTGTTGTTCAGTATTCTTTGACCTACAGCACCTGAATGTCCAACGAGACACCCATTTTAGTTTGTTAATACTATAATTAGGCTTCTCCTATAAGGATAGGAGATTCGGGGTCCTGTGACTAACCCAATAAGGGTGTACATTAGGCTATAAAATTATTTCCAAGAGTAAGAATTTCCAGCCTTTATAAACTGTTGTTCAGTATTCTTTGACCTACAGCACCTGAATGTCCAACGAGACACCCATTTTAGTTTGTTAATACTATAATTAGGCTTCTCCTATAAGGATAGGAGATTCGGGGTCCTGTGACTAACCCAATAAGGGTGTACATTAGGCTATAAAATTATTTCCAAGAGTAAGAATTTCCAGCCTTTATAAACTGTTGTTCAGTATTCTTTGACCTACAACACCTGAATGTCCAACGAGACACCCATTTTAGTTTGTTAATACTATAATTAGGCTTCTCCTATAAGGATAGGAGATTCGGGGTCCTGTGACTAACCAAATAAGGGTGTACATTAGGCTATAAAATTATTTCCAAGTGTAAGAATTTCCAGCCTTTATAAACTGTTGTTCAGTATTCTTTGACCTACAGCACCTGAATGTCCAACGAGACACCCATTTTAGTTTGTTAATACTATAATTAGGCTTCTCCTATAAGGATAGGAGATTCGGGGTCCTGTGACTAACCCAATAAGGGTGTACATTAGGCTATAAAATTATTTCCAAGAGTAAGAATTTCCAGCCTTTATAAACTGTTGTTCAGTATTCTTTGACCTACAGCACCTGAATGTCCAATGAAACACCCATTTTAGTTTGTTAATACTATAATTAGGCTTCTCCTATAAGGATAGGAGATTCGGGGTCCTGTGACTAACCCAATAAGGGTGTACATTAGGCTATAAAATTATTTCCAAGAGTAAGAATTTCCAGCCTTTATAAACTGTTGTTCAGTATTCTTTGACCTACAGCACCTGAATGTCCAACGAGACACCCATTTTAGTTTTTAATACTATAATTAGGCTTCTCCTATAAGGATAGGAGATTCGGGGTCCTGTGACTAACCCAATATGGGTGTACATTAGGCTATAAAATTATTTCCAAGAGTAAGAATTTCCAGCCTTTATAAACTGATGTTCAGTATTCTTTGACCTACAGCACCTGAATGTCCAACGAGACACCCATTTTAGTTTGTTAATACTATAATTAGGCTTCTCCTATAAGGATAGGAGATTCGGGGTCCTGTGACTAACCCAATAAGGGTGTACATTAGGCTATAAAATTATTTCCAAGAGTAAGAATTTCCAGCCTTTATAAACTGTTGTTCAGTATTCTTTGACCGACAGCACCTGAATGTCCAACAAGACACCCATTTTAGTTTGTTAATACTATAATTAGGCTTCTCCTATAAGGATAGAAGATTCGGGGTCCTGTGACTAACCCAATAAGGGTGTACATTAGGCTATAAAATTATTTCCAAGAGTAAGAATTTCCAGCCTTTATAAACTGTTGTTCAGTATTCTTTGACCCACAGCACCTGAATGTCCAACGAGACACCCATTTTAGTTTGTTAATACTATAATTAGGCTTCTCCTATAAGGATAGGAGATTCGGGGTCCTGTGACTAACCCAATAAGGGTGTACATTAGGCTATAAAATTATTTCCAAGTGTAAGAATTTCCAGCCTTTATAAACTGTTGTTCAGTATTCTTTGACCTACAGCACCTGAATGTCCAACGAGACACCCATTTTAGTTTGTTAATACTATAATTAGGCTTCTCCTATAAGGATAGGAGATTCGGGGTCCTGTGACTAACCCAATAAGGGTGTACATTAGGCTATAAACATATTTCCAAGAGTAAGAATTTCCAGCCTTTATAAACTGTTGTTCAGTATTCTTTGACCTACAGCACCTGAATGTCCAACGAGACACCCATTTTAGTTTGTTAATACTATAATTAGGCTTCTCCTATAAGGATAGGAGATTCGGGGTCCTGTGACTAACCCAATAAGGGTGTACATTAGGCTATAAAATTATTTCCAAGAGTAAGAATTTCCAGCCTTTATAAACTGTTGTTCAGTATTCTTTGACCCACAGCACCTGAATGTCCAACAAGACACCCATTTTAGTTTGTTAATACTATAATTAGGCTTCTCCTATAAGGATAGGAGATTCGGGGTCCTGTGACTAACCCAATAAGGGTGTACATTAGGCTATAAAATTATTTCCAAGAGTAAGAATTTCCAGCCTTTATAAACTGTTGTTCAGTATTCTTTGACCCACAACACCTGAATGTCCAATGAGACACCCATTTTAGTTTGTTAATACTATAATTAGGCTTCTCCTATAAGGATAGGAGATTCGGGGTCCTGTGACTAACCAAATAAGGGTGTACATTAGGCTATAAAATTATTTCCAAGAGTAAGAATTTCCAGCCTTTATAAACTGTTGTTCAGTATTCTTTGACCTACAGCACCTGAATGTCCAACGAGACACCCATTTTAGTTTGTTAATACTATAATTAGGCTTCTCCTATAAGGATAGGAGATTCGGGGTCCTGTGACTAACCCAATAAGGGTGTACATTAGGCTATAAAAATATTTCCAAGAGTAAGAATTTCCAGCCTTTATAAACTGATGTTCAGTATTCTTTGACCTACAGCACCTGAATGTCCAACGAAACACCCATTTTAGTTTGTTAATACTATAATTAGGCTTCTCCTATAAGGATAGGAGATTCGGGGTCCTGTGACTAACCCAATAAGGGTGTACATTAGGCTATAAAATTATTTCCAAGAGTAAGAATTTCCAGCCTTTATAAACTGTTGTTCAGTATTCTTTGACCTACAGCACCTGAATGTCCAATGAGACACCCATTTTAGTTTTTTAATACTATAATTAGGCTTCTCCTATAAGGATAGGAGATTCGGGGTCCTGTGACTAACCCAATATGGGTGTACATTAGGCTATAAAATTATTTCCAAGTGTAAGAATTTCCAGCCTTTATAAACTGATGTTCAGTATTCTTTGACCCACAGCACCTGAATGTCCAACGAGACACCCATTTTAGTTTGTTAATACTATAATTAGGCTTCTCCTATAAGGATAGGAGATTCGGGGTCCTGTGACTAACCCAATAAGGGTGTACATTAGGCTATAAAATTATTTCCAAGAGTAAGAATTTCTAGCCTTTATAAACTGTTGTTCAGTATTCTTTGACCTACAGCACCTGAATGTCCAACAAGACACCCATTTTAGTTTGTTAATACTATAATTAGGCTTCTCCTATAAGGATAGAAGATTCGGGGTCCTGTGACTAACCCAATAAGGGTGTACATTAGGCTATATAATTATTTCCAAGAGTAAGAATTTCCAGCCTTTATAAACTGTTGTTCAGTATTCTTTGACCTACAGCACCTGAATGTCCAACGAGACACCCATTTTAGTTGTTAATACTATAATTAGGCTTCTCCTATAAGGATAGGAGATTCGGGGTCCTGTGACTAACCCAATAAGGGTGTACATTAGGCTATAAAATTATTTCCAAGAGTAAGAATTTCCAGCCTTTATAAACTGATGTTCAGTATTCTTTGACCCACAGCACCTGAATGTCCAATGAGACACCCATTTTAGTTTGTTAATACTATAATTAGGCTTCTCCTATAAGGATAGGAGATTCGGGGTCCTGTGACTAACCCAATAAGGGTGTACATTAGGCTATAAAATTATTTCCAAGTGTAAGAATTTCCAGCCTTTATAAACTGTTGTTCAGTATTCTTTGACCCACAGCACCTGAATGTCCAATGAGACACCCATTTTAGTTTGTTAATACTATAATTAGGCTTCTCCTATAAGGATAGGAGATTCGGGGTGCTGTGACTAACCCAATAAGGGTGTACATTAGGCTATAAAATTATTTCCAAGTGTAAGAATTTCCAGCTTTTATAAACTGTTGTTCAGTATTCTTTGACCTACAGCACCTGAATGTCCAACGAGACACCCATTTTAGTTTGTTAATACTATAATTAGGCTTCTCCTATAAGGATAGGAGATTCGGGGTCCTGTGACTAACCCAATAAGGGTGTACATTAGGCTATAAAATTATTTCCAAGAGTAAGAATTTCCAGCCTTTATAAACTGTTGTTCAGTATTCTTTGACCTACAGCACCTGAATGTCCAACGAGACACCCATTTTAGTTGTTAATACTATAATTAGGCTTCTCCTATAAGGATAGGAGATTCGGGGTCCTGTGACTAACCCAATAAGGGTGTACATTAGGCTATAAAATTATTTCCAAGAGTAAGAATTTCCAGCCTTTATAAACTGTTGTTCAGTATTCTTTGACCTACAGCACCTGAATTGTAGGATCGAATAACGCTAAATCCAACAATCACGGGGTTTATACTAGAGGTGCGGAATCCCTCTAATATGCTTTAACAACAGATACGAGAATGAAACTAAGACAAACGAGTAATCACAACACACACACGGGTCAAAAGATTATCGATTAATCACTAAAAACAGAGCACGAGTGTTTACAGAGATCAAATCAGACCTTACAGACCATGGGAGGGTGTTTGGAGAGTGTGTGAGGCAAGAACTAATGATTAGGGCAATGATTGGGCCTATTTATACCTCCCGTACACGTACAGGACAGTATAGGCGAGTAGAACAGCTGAACCACATGCAGTATAGGCGATTGGGCCTAATCGCCTATACATACACACGAGTAGCAGTCTATTCGCTAGTAGTAATGGCGAGTAGCACTGTACTCGCCAATAAGGCTTCTCCTACTCGCCTGATGGTTCCCAAACACCCCAAAACACGCATAAACGTCTCCAAACACCCCGTGACACGTCCAATCAACATATATACTAGCCTAGGGACATCATGCACTTACAGACTCCCCCTTGGACCAGGCTAGTATACGTACAAAAATTTACTTAAGACAACGTTTATAGCAACAACTAGCAACTTTACAGACTCAAAATTGAAAACATACAAAGCAAACATAACATAAACAAACATGCAGCATCTTCAGTCTTCATCAAATTGACATTGTCTCGATCCTTGAAAGTCTTGACCAGTCGCATCCCGCATGAACTTTGTTGGCGTGACAGAAACGAATCACCCGTTGAAACTTCAATGCTTGATCGGCTTCGGCCTTCAGATGTTGTATTGGATATAAGAACAATGTCTCCACGTCTTTCTCCGAGCAGTTAATCAGCCACATTGGATCCCATACTCTAATCTTCCTGCACGGTTTTGGCGAGTTGCTCAAGACTATTACGGCTTCGGTGGTCTCTGCGTCATAGTGCCAGTAATACAACTTAGAAGCGAAGTCTTGCTCAATCGGAGCTAATGGAATCTTCGACGCGGTTTCGGGTGGTTTGATGATGTGCTTCCAAATGGGTTTCTTTGTGATGGGATGTATCTTGTTTGTCACAACAGATTTTGGGTACTGTGGTTGGAACTGGTCCCATCCTTCAACACTTTCTCTTTTCATAATGTTGTAGAACCCTTCAAACTCATAGCGTGACTCATGATACAATGGAAGGTGCAGTCTAACCAAATCGCGTATATGCCAGAAGGGCAGACTGAGGATTTTCGTGTATGGTTGAAAGTAGAGAAGACCATCCTGCCACTTTACTCCCAACATCTTAGCATGTTTAATGTAAGCCCAGCTGATCACGCTTCCTGACATCTTCACCAACTGTTTCTTGAACATAGAAGCCTGTACAGGTTCCTTTTTCTTCTCAGACTCACCTCCAGATGGAAACCACTCAGGATACTTTTGTCTGATCTTGTCATGTCGTTCTTTCACCTTGTCTGGGACAGGTGTAGGATCAGACTTTAGCTTTTCTTCAGACTGGTTAAGCATCTCCTCAGAGATCTTAGGTATCCCGCTGCTCGACTCATCAACTACATACTCAGGTGTAGTGATATTGGTTCCATCTTCCATTTCCACTTCATGATTATCTGGATGCAGTTCTGGAGCGAAGTGGCTAGCACTGGAAGATTCTCCAGGTGCTAAGCCAAAGATCTTTTCCAAGTCCTCAGAAGTAACCTCAGGAGGTATTTCCCCCTCTTCCAGATCATAATCAGAAGACACATGAGGAACACACAGGTTGCCATCATCATCATATGCAAAGTAACTGTTTAGGGGCTCCACGTCTTCAACAAGAACTATCGCTTTCTTCTTTACTTTATCGCGAAGTTCTTGAATCTTGCTCATCATAGGAGCTGGCTCCCCCTGAGCAGAAGAACCTGCCTTGGGATCATTGCCTCTGCGATCGTGACTTTTCTTCGTTCGTCCCGATGCAGACCCACCAGTTGATCCACCACCGCCTGTGGCTCCGGGATCACCACCATCACCCTTACCATCATTGTCATCATCGTCATCAGACTCATCATCATCCTCTTCATCATCATCATCTTCTTCACTATCCTCATCATCATCACCAGCAGCAGCACTAGCTCCAGCTTCCGAACCACCAGTAAGTCTAGGTTGAGTTCCAGTCAGCGCATTCAACCTAGTCCTTAGCCTTGTGTTTTGCTTCCTATACTTGGTGATTCGACGCTCGTTGTTCACATTTGCGAGCTGGAGATCACGATTAGACTGAATTAGCTGCTGATGTGATTCCATGAGCTGCTGTTGTGTTTCCATGAGCTGCTGATGTGATTCGTGATCTGCCTGTTCGACTCCAAGATTTGCTGATTAGATAAAGTAAGTGCGTCGACAGTGGTTCTCAGCTCAGTGTTAGCTGTGATAGTGTCTCCAATCAGTTCCAACATCGCCGTCTCATTTTCTTCTATGTTGGCGTTTTTGCTCTTCATTTCGGCCATTTCCCGTGCTTGGGCGGCCACTAAAGCAGTAAGCTCTTTGATTTGGCGCTGGAGTTGTTCGTTGGTTGTTGGAGTCGAAGATGAGGATTGGGTCGAAGGTCTAGCAGCTGACGATCTTGCTGCTTCTTTCATCATCCGGATTCTGTCACCTATCGGATTAGCAGCCAACTGTGAACCTGTCGCTTCAACGGTAACTGAGACTGGCTCAGTGAAGATTACCGATGAAGGCATTGACATAGTCACACTCGCAGGCATAGCTGCACTGAAGGAGAGTGGGACAGACGTTGTTGTATCAGTTGCTGCTGTTGTTGTTGCTGTTGTTGTAGTTGCTGTTGTCGCCGCTTGAGAGGATTGAGTCACTGGATCCCCAAAAGCTTCAGGAAGGGTAAACCGTCTTCTTCTTGAGGTTTTCTCAGCTTGAGGTTTAACAGACATCGTCTTCTTACCTCGTACCCTGTCCTTCTTGGCGGTTGTCTTTTGTCTCTTTGCAGGAGGCGAGGAGGCAAGTTCTGCATCAATATCTGCAACAAGATCACCACTACCTGGAGAGAAAGTGGGATCTCTTGCAAGGTCTCTCGCCTCAGCTGTGAGAGCTCTATCTTCTTCTAAAGTAAGTACATCAGCTGATTCATCTTCTGTGGCTTCAGAGTCATCATCTGCATCAGTTATGTCAACTGGTGCGTCATCATCAATATGTGCCTTACCTCTATGAGACTGAGAGGTATCGGGTTCTTGTGCTGCTCCCGAATGTTCAGAGAATCCAATAACATTCGGATCAAACTCCTCATCATCACCTTCTGCAGTGTCAGAGATCCTGCCTGGGGCGTTTTCTCCCAACTCATCTGTGCTACGCCCTATGTTGTCCCCTTCTTTAAACACCAACCTGTGAACACGTAAGTCATCCTCCGAATCACTGTCTTCGTGTCTCCACCTGTTGCCTGGTGGAGACGCGTAGTCTACTCGCTTCATGTGCCCATATAGACGTCTATTCGGAGGATATTCAGATTTCGGTCGCCCCTTGTAGATTCTCATCCTGTTCATTTCTACCTCAGTAATATCATCAGTCCCTATATATTCAGCCGGATGCTTCATCAAATCAGGTACTTGACTATCGATGATCAACTGTAGGAACCGGTGATAGACAATGAAGGTCTTCTTTGTAGGGGGTAATAACACGATCTCCTTTAAGTGGTGCAGGATCATCTTGGAGAAATTAAAAGGCTTGTTGAGCGTCAGAGCGACGATTGCAGAGGCCAATGTATCCCTTATTGCATCAAAAGTGCCTTTTCTCGGACCAAGGCACTTCAAAACCACATGAGTAAGATACTTAAACTCTGGCGGAAGTAATCCTTTCATCAGCATCGTCTGTTTGTCGACTCTTCCCAAATACTTCATCCTAAGAAAGCCGCCACGTATTAGAATAGCATCAAACACTATAGGATCAGCTTCAGAGTCTCCAAACTGTAGCACTTCTCGAATGATCTGTTCGGTGATAATAACTTCTTTTCCTTGAACCGAACTAGTAATCACGATCGGATCAGCCTTGGGATCAACCTTGGCGTTTCGATAGAACTCTAGCAGGATATCCTTGAAAGCAGCGTGCTGCTTGGATATCGCATAATGTATTCTTGATCGCTTTAGGAAGTCGATGACGCCTTGAAAAATTCTGCCTTTATCCGCTGTAATTGGTCCGAGAAAAGCACAAACGTTGTGTTTTGGCGATGTCTTCCAATTCTCCATCCTGCACACCAAAAGCGCGTAATAAGAATCATACAATGATAATATACTCATAAGTAAGCATAAACGGACAAAAACGGATAAGACATTGACAAATTTTGGTGTACAGCTTGTATCAAGTGACTACAGGTTGTAATTGCATACAAGACATGCGAATAGGACAGTTTGTACGCGATTAGACATGAGATAGACCATTATACTCGAGTACAGATCTTAATACGCGAGAACAGAACCTAATACGCAAGTACAGGTCTTTATACGCGATTACAGGTCTTAATACGCGAGTAGATGTCTTTATACGCGAGTACACCAACTTATACGCGAGTACACCAACTTATACGCGAGTAGAGATGCAATCGTGAACTGTATGCACGATTACATTCCATTCGTGTATACTTGACGCGATTACAAGCAGAACCCATCCTATTCGCTACCTATTCATGCGAGTAGGGTTGTACTCGCATGAACAGTGATCTTGAACACCAAACTTGTCGAATTCTCGTGGCGTCTTGTTTCGAGTCCGGAATTGTCACAATGAAGCCTATACCAACCCAACAATAAAACCCTAACACTAATTACATTTACAGATCCAAAACGGGTTCAATTGGCGTTAAAAAATTTAGGGTTCTTGAACCTTCAAATTTGGGGCTTTTCAAAACTGAGATGATTTGGATAATGTTTTGATACAAAAATCTTCTAAAGATGCCGATTATTAAACCCCCAATAACATTTATCATCAATCATAACACAGATCCAAACCCGATCAAAAACACAAGGTCTAGGGTTTCGGCCTTAATCACGATTTAACCTTTAGAACACGTTGTTATGATCTGAAATGAGGAGGATGAAGTTACCTTTGTGATGTAGAACAAGATTCAAGATCAAGAAAGCACGGGCACAATGATAGGGTAAAGATCGGGTGAGAGGGAAACGAACAGTGGCAGTTTTGAAAATAATGAAAAAAATAACTAACTGTTTGCTTTTATACTCCCTTCTATTCGCATGCTCAAAAGGCGAGTAGAGTCTACTCGTGTCAAGAAATCACCCAATAATTTTACTCGCCCAAGCAGAAGGCACGAGTAGAACTCCTAATCGTGTAATGTTGTTTCTTATGTATGATATAGAACAAAACCTCTATTCGCTTAAAGTATAAGCGATTGGCTTGTAATCGCTTCACATATCACACGAGTAGAGGCTACTCGCTTAAACATCATGCGAGTAGGCCTCTAAATGCTTAAAACATTCACACAATTTACCAAAATGCCCCTGCAGCACCATTTATCACAATTTTGACCCGTTTAGGTTCAAAACATGCGTTTTTCACCACGATTTAAACACATAACACAGATGACGACTCATGACTTTGAAAAACTTTCATTTTTGACCCATGTACTTGATAAAACATACGGTTTTGACCCGGCAAAAACACAAGTTTCCAATTAGTTGTCCTTTTTATTTTTCGGCGTTTTATTTTTGAAGAAGTAAGATTACAATGGATTAGGATTCCAACATCGGCAATCAAGAATGATTAACTAAGCTAAACTAAGCATAAATAAAATAAAACGGGAGATCAACTAACTGTACACTAACATATTTTTGCGAGTTTCAACGGTTAGGGAATCATATCAGTGTACGGACATTACTAGAACCCTTATATTTTCAGTTTTCGCTTAAATTACCAATAAGCATCCTACAACAACTGTCGATATTGTTGTCCACCTAAACTCAAAATCAAGTTTTATCGCTAGGCACTTTAGATACGTTTAAGGTAATATTAAGGCTGAGATACAAGGTGTTCCCCGCCACGCGACACATTCCCGTATCAAGTCATGCACAAAGCTTCCTCGTAACCGGTGAGTAAGCTGTTGTCATCCGTATTTTACAAGGAGTGGACTCAGTGGTGATCAGGTCTGCAGAAACGCTGCAACAGAGAGACCAGTGAGATCCAAACCAGGGTTCAAGTCAAATACCGTATATTTGATTTTTCACGGTACGATGCTTTAGGTATATGATTTGATACCTTAGAGCGAATTCTCATTGAGAATAGGGTTTTGGCATATATGAATCTTTTTGCTCTTTTAGGATTCCCGGACGTCTCCTGATCAGAATTTATTCTATTTTTTTTGTTTTTTTTTTCAGGAAATGACATAGGGGTGTCTCAGTCGTAGGCTGCTACCCCAACGTACGACACGTGTGCCACTCCTATTTATTCTGAGAGACGTCCAGTTCACCCCGGATGAACCAACCTCTTAAAGACCATGAAACCTCGGATTTTGGCATGCTATCAAACGAGATTTCGGTACCAAGACCATATGCCAACGCACGTTGATCCACACATGATTCAGATGATTTATGTTTATATCACCGTGCCGAACTTGGAAATGATTTTGAGCCTACCGACACATCATTGTAGAGGCTACCTATCAGTTCCAATATTTTTAAGATGATAAGGGTCCAGACAGTCCGACTGATTGGTTAATATCATCTTCCCATTTTCACCAAAGAAACTCATTTTTGCATTTTTCAATTTTTTTTTGATTTTGGAATTTTCTCATTTTTTTTTTTGATTTTTGCATTTTCTGAATGTTTTTGTATTTTTCTGAAATTTTCTCCCCCTAAAAATCTAAAAATTTGCGAAAAGACAATATTTTTGGATTTTTCTGATTTTTGAAAGAAAAATATTTACAAAAACGATTACCGATGAGGATCTAATCCTGCTTAACTTTAATGCCGTTTAAGATTAACAGGTACTCAAAACGAGGACCGTCAAAAGCTTTGGTGAATAAATCGGCACGTTGGTAGTCTGTGTGGATTTTTACCATATCGATAAGTTTCTTTTCATAGCAATCGCGTATGAAATGATACTTAACCAAGATATGTTTCGCCTTGGAATGGTTAACTGAGTCTTTAGCAAGAGCTATAGCGGACTCATTATCACAGTGAATGGGAGTATTAAGAAATTTCAAACCGTAGTCTCTCATTTGTTGCTGTATCCAAAGAACCTGGGAGCAGCAGCTCGATGCTGCTACATATTCCGACTCGCAGGTGGATAAGGCGACTGAGGCTTGCTTCTTGCACTGCCACGAGACTAGTCTTGGTCCCAAAAACTGGCATCCAGCCGATGTGGATTTTAAGTCTGTCTTGCATCCGCCATAGTCAGCATCACTAAATGCGATGAGGTCAAACTTATCGTCATTAGGGTACCAAAGACCTTTGGTCGGACAACCCTTTAGATAACGTAAGATCCTCTTCACAGCAACCAGGTGTGACTGTTTCGGCCTTGACTGGTATCTTGATAGTAAGCATGTCGCGAACATTATGTCAGGTCTTGATGCAGTGAGGTACATGAGTGAGCCTATCATAGCTCGATAGAGAAAAGGATCAACGGTTTGTCCTTTCTCGTCAGGCCCAATCCCGTGATTGGTCTGAATCGGTGTGCCTACTGGAGTAGAGTCTTCCATCTGGAACCGGCTCAAGATGTCAGCAACGTATTTTGTCTGGTGGATGAAGATCCCCGACTCTTGTTGTTCTACTTGTAGACCGAGGAAGAATTGCATCTCCCCCATCGAGCTCATCTCAAATTTGTCCTGCATAAGCTTTTCGAATTCCCTGCACATGACATCATTAGTAGACCCAAAAATAATATCATCAACATAAACCTGTACCAGAAGACGATCACCACCCTTTTCCTTGGTGAATAAGGTGCAGTCCACGAGTCCGCGTTTGAACCCGTTGGATATCAGATAGTTGCTAAGCATTTGGTACCATTCACGCGGTGCCTGATGGAGTCCGTACAACGCTTTGTTCAATTTGTAGACTTTTTCGCGATGCAGCGGATCCTCAAACCCCGGTGGCTGAGCAACATACACCTCTTCCTTCACGACACCATACAGAAAAGCACTTTTCACGTCCATTTGATACACCTTAAACCGTTTGTACGAAGCGTAAGCTAAGAACATCCGGATAGCTTCAAGGCGCGCAACTGGAGCGTATACTTCGTTGTAATCTATTCCTTCGATTTGACGGAAGCCGAGGACAACTAATCGAGCCTTGTTTCTTATAATCACCCCGCGGTCATCCCGTTTACACTTGTAGACCCACTTTGTTCCAATCTTTTTCGAGCCTGGAGGTAAGTCAACTAAGTCCCACACTCCTAGCTTTTGGAACTGCTGAAGTTCGGCTTGCATTGCTTCAATCCATGGTTCTTCCCTCAGTGCCTCTTGCACAGTTCTTGGTTCAGTTTGAGAAACATATAAGGCGAAGGACCAATCGTTCTGATGACCTGCTTTTCTGATTTCCGAATAGAGTGCCAGAGTACCTGTATTGTCACTTGAACTAGCATTTCTGAGCTGACTGCGCGTCATGACTCTGCTAGTCGGATTACCAATCACATTTTGCATCGGATGAGTGTCGTGAATCCGAGATTCCGGATGTGCCGGCACTGGATCATCCGAATGCAAATTAAGGTTCTCCAAACCTTGAGATATATTTGTCTCAGCTGCGCTTGAACTAGAGGGAGCAGCGGGTTGCATATTAAAACCGGAGAGATCAATCCGAAGACCTATCCCTGGAGCTGCTGAAGAAGAAGGACCAGCTTGATTGTTTCCTGTCGGATTAACTGGAGCTGTAGTGGTAGATTCACCATTTCCAGCTTGTTCCTCAGTGAGAGTTTCATGAGACTCTGCAAAATCGTCGTCGGAAGATGAAGATTCGAGAACCTCTGCAGACGCTTCCTGAAAAACTTCCTCAACTTCTGCTGCTGCGGTTTTATCGGGGGGACCCGTGGATGCAGAGGCATCAGATGGAGCAGGCGCAGGTGCATTAACCACGATCGGACGCATTAGCGGAGAGCTAGCTGCGTTTTCACATTCGTAATACATTTGCGCTACAGCATCATCCACCAAATTCTCCACGTTGAAGGAATCAAATAGACCCTTATAGTCGAACAACCAATCAGGTCCAACACCAGGTGCATTGGCAGTATAACGCTGAACATCGACATTAAGCCAATCCTCAACGTTGTTGGTTCTTTTGTTGTACACTCTTTTGTTGGGAGTGCTGTAACCAACAAAGAAACCTTCTTCTGCCTTTGCACCAAACTTCCCATCGGGATGTATCATGGTGCATGGAGCTCCGAAAGGTTCCAGAAACTCTAAGTTCGGTTTCCTTCGGTTCAGAAGCTCGTAAGAGGTTTTTCCAAGCTTCTTTACCGTTAGAACCCTATTCAGAGTATAACACGCGCAGTGAACTGCCTCGTTCCAGAAGATCACAGGCAAGTTCGAGTCTGCGAGCATAGTTCTGGCTGCCTCAATAAGAGTCCGATTCTTTCTTTCTGCAACCCCGTTTTGCTGAGGAGTGTATGGCGCTGTGAATTCATGATGAATACCCTTTTCTGCACATAACGCCTCCATAGCGTGATTCTTGAACTCTGTTCCGTTATCGCTTCTGATCCTACGGATCTTTAGCTGATATATATTTTCCAATTTAGTAAACAGATTCTTCAAGTAATCAAAAGTTTCACTCTTGTGCTTCATGCACACAACCCAAGAAAACCTAGAATAATCATCCGTAACCACTAAGCAGTATGAGTCACCGTTCTTGCTCTTTCGATTGACTGGGCCAAACAGGTCCATGTGCAGTCGTTCGAGTGGTAGACTAACTGAGTTTGTCTTCTTAGGCTTGTGAGACTTTCTTTTCTGCTTCCCTTTCTTACATGAGACACAGACATCGTTTAAATGAAAATTCTTAACAGAAACACCTTCCACTAGTTGGTTCTGGACCAGATGGTTCATTTTCCTCAAGTGGATGTGCCCCATTCGTCTGTGCCACATTATCGATTCCTTCTCTGTCGCCTTTGACAGAAAACAAGTGACCTGACCTTTCGCAGTCATTGCTCGGCTCATATCCAGGACGTATAAGTTGTTGACCCTGGGAGCTGAGATCATGACCCACTCTTTCGGTATTTTGAATCCAGGCTTCAGAATGAAACATGCGTTGTCATCAAAGAATACAGTGAACTTCTTGTCACATATCTGTGAAACACTCAGCAAGTTGTGGTCTATCTGTTTAACAAAGCTTATCTTTTCAAAGCTTACTATGCCGTTGCTCATACTTCCTTCCTTTGTTATATAACCCCCTTTATTACCAGCAAAGGCAACATACCCCCCATTGATATTCTTTATGTCAAAAAGCAGGGATAAATCGCCCGTCATGTGCCCTGAAGCTCCACTATCAACAATCCATAGGCTGCTGATAAGGCCCTGTGGAACTCCCTGCACAAACATTCAAAGTTCAGTGGTTAAGGGGGACCCAAGCCTTCACGGTCTTGGGTCTACCAACTTCATCTAACATCGGAAAGTCAACCCATTTCCCATTTGGTGTTGGAGTTGTTTCCGATGGTACCGCACTGCCTTTTCCAGCAGATGACTCTCCTTCTTTGGTTGGTGACTTGGGTCTCCAAATCTGTTCAGGTTTCTTTGGCTTGGGCTTCTTCTTTGCCTGTGGGCTAGAAGGTCCAGCCTTGGATTCCTTTGGAGGAACAGATTTTGGATCCACTTCAGAATTAACTGTGCGTGGAGCAGCTTTGGGGTTGCCCTGCGGTTTAGCTGCAGCCTTTGCTGGTGGCTTAGGCGCTGCTTCAACCTTTGGAGGAACAGTGCTCCCCCTCAGCTGTGGACCCCTGCCATCAACTGGCTTTTGGTTCATAGCAATTTTGTTGCGGTTATCATAAACAACCTGCTTTCCCTTTTGTTTCTCTGAGAGTTTGGGAGAAACCGGTTGCTTGGATTTGCTAGAACTGGGAGGATCATCCACTTTGATCCTTTCTCGTCTCAATTCAGGGCACGCAGCAACTAAATGCCCACGTTCCCCGCACTTGTGACAGGATCTATATTCTTCAAACTTAGGAGATCCGGGTTTGGTCTCCTTTTTGTTTCTTTTGTTAGATGGAACGGCAAATGAGTTTTTATGTTTTAGATCCTCAAGACATCTTCTTTGCTGATCGACTTGAGGATCGTCATTTCTTTCAGTGCCGCTCGATCTAATAAACTCAGTCACATGCTTTTTCGGACCGTTCCTTTGAGCTTGATTTTGAGGATTAACGGTGTTCGACTTTTGATTTTTCTTGTTATTTTCATTAGCCTGATTTCCCTGATCCTTTCTACCCTTACCCTTACCCTTGTTTTTACTCCAGGTTTCCTTTTTCTATGGTAATGACAGATTCTTGCCAAATTTTGGCAACAAGACCAGGGGTGATACATCTAAGAGGGACTTCCTCATCAGCATACACCCTTTCAGACCCTTTTAACTTATAGAACACCTTAATCCTCCTCCCATCCTCGGTTTGCACTTTCGGTTGCAGTTCACTCAAGGTTTCAGTTGTAATGATATGATTCTCAAGAGGAACATCTATAGTTTTAACCGGTGCATACCTAGGAGGTTCATCGAGCTCATCATCCGAAGTGTCAGTGTCATATACACTGATATCATCAGGTTTCTCACACAAATTGACAGCTTTAGCAGGAGTAGCAACCTTAGTGACTTCAGCAGGTTTAGCTGCTTCAGTAACCTTGGCCGCCTCTGCAGCTTTTGCTGCCTCGGCTGCCACGTCCACAAGTTCCTCCTTCGGCAAGACATCAAAATTGTGATTTTCGAATCTCACCGGAGGTGGACACTGAGAGTATTTGGGACTGGTGGAGAAACCTTCCTTGTCAGAGTGTTCAACTATGTGATCAAGGACATACTTGCAGTTTAAATAACTCTCAAGCTTTTTCCTGATCTTTTCATAGTCACAGTTAACAATGGCCAATTGTTTCTTAGTGTCTTCGACCTCATTGATGTAATTATTTATAGCAATCTGTTTGTTAGCTAAGGTTTTGGACAGTTCAGAAACATCCTTTTTATAATTTTCAATTGTACTTAGAAAATTTTTCTCCTTTTGTCTCAAGGAATCAATTGACCTTTGCAACGGACCAACATCAGCTTTTAAATTCAGATTTTCTTCAGTTAATTCTTTAATTCTGAATTTCAGCTGATTACACTCTACACAATCTAATTTTGAATCAGAAGAAGAACTTACCTTGTTCGACGATTCAGTGATGGCCATCAATGCATAGTGAGCTGCTGTCTTCTGAGCTCCAAAGAATTCGCCGTAGTTCTTCTCTGTGCAGTCAGCATCCACAAGAAATGATCTTTTACTGATCAATGCATCTGCTTCAGCTAACAACTCCTCCAAATCTTCTCCACTATCAGAATCGCACTCCGAGTCACAGTCAGACATCTCGGTTTCAGAAGTGATGATGTCAGACTGACTCGAAGTTTCTTCAACTTCGGCTGGTGCTTCAGATGCTTGTTGAGCAAAACAGGCTGCACCACCTTGAGGAGCTTCGTCTCCGATGATCAGATGGTTCCAGTTATAGCCTTCATCAGCTTGAATAACCATGGCTTGACCTTGATTGTTGTTTGCAGGCGGCCTCTGGTTCTGATTCTGGTTGTTGACTGGAACAATGGCACGCTCAGTATTAGGTTGACCCTGAGCTTGCTGCCTCTGATTTTGATTGGCTCTATTGTTGTTGAAGGGATTCTGATTTCCTTGCTGCTTAGGTCGGTCACATTCCCTTGCAAAATGCCCTTTTGTGCCACAGTTGTAGCATGTGACCTTTGTTTTGTCAAACCCAAACTTGGTGTTATTGTTGATCAAGACATCTCTCCTTCCCGTCCTTTCCATGTAATCCTTTGCCCTTCTCACCACGCTCGCGAAGTGCCATTGTATGTCGATCAGATCCATGTCGTCCTTATCAATCTGCGAGTAATCCTCCTGTGTAAGATGAGGATTCCCGATCTGTCCAGCAACCAGTCCACTATAGGAGTTCACCAAAGTCGACAATAGAGCCATGTGTTCTTGAGCTAGCTCTATAGTCACCTTTCCTAAACCCGCAGTGTTCAGCTGCTCTGGGACTGTATTGGTCTGATAGCCACCTTGATTAGAACTAGAAGCACCTCCATATCCACCATAACTTGTAGTTGGAGCTCCGCCAAAACCTGCAGAAGAGGGTCCACTAAAGTTTGCAGTTGCCTGCGCTGGTGCTGCAAGATGAGAAAACGGGTTAACACCAAACTGGTTAGCATTATAATTCAAAGGATACGGGTTTGGTCCAAAAGGATATGTAGGAGGAGGAACATCAGTTGGGGGACCATAGTTGTCGAATGCATAACTGGGTCCGGGTTAACCACAAAAGCAGTTTGTGGTTTGGTTCCCCACCCACACTGGTGTCCTGAAGAGGATTCCCATAATAGATGCTGGGATTCTGTGGAATGAGCGCCTTGTTTGCTCTCCTGATCTCCTCTATCTCCTTGTTCTCCAGCTCGGTAATGAACTCGTTGATGGAGAGAGTCTGATATGCATTGTTTGACTTCAGAATATCCAACCATTGATGCCAGTGAGGAGGTAGCGCCTCAGCAAATCTTTCTACAAGGTCTTTCTACAAGGTCCGCAGATGAATATAAGACCCCGTACTGATACATTTCTGACATCAGATGGTAGTATCTAGCCGTCAAATCCCTCAGAGATTCGTTCCCAATAGCATTGAAGTTCTCGAACTCCTTCTTGAGCTGATCCATTTTGACCTTTCTTGTCTTCATATTACCCTCATTTCGCTCAGCCAATGCTAACCAAAGCATCTGTGATGTTGTGCACTGAGCGAATTGATGAAGATGTCCTTTGGAAGAGCTTGCTTCAATGCTGCCATCGCCTTCTTCTCATAGTTGTATTCTTTCTCTGATCTTCATTCATGTCTTCAATAGAGATCGGAGTAGTGGAGTTCTCAACTAAAGGCCGACTGTACCCTGTCTCGATAGCTGACCATACAAGACCATCGATGCCCTCGACATATGTCTGAAATCTGCCCTTCCAACCGTGGTACGGACATGTACTGCAGCTTCGGTGCCCTGTTAGAACTACCCGTCTCTAAGTCGCTCATGAGTACGGAAGACAGATGATTTGTCTGAGAGTTTGCAGCAGCCGCGAGTGCCCATGGATTCGTGTTCAACCATTGCTTGTTGAGCAGCTAGCGCCCACGGATTGATTCCGGCAACATTCGCTTGCATTTGCGATTGTTGCATCCGTTGCGCGTTTCGTTCTGCTGAATACTGCCAAGGGTTCGTGGGTACGTTAGCTTGATTGTTCATTTGTTGTTATACTGAGGTCTCGGTTGACTCAGATGTCCCCACGGGTTCGCCATATGTTAATATATGTCAAAAGTCCGATACTTAGTCAAATTTTTCAGTTTCAGGTCCTTATAGGCGATTAGAACACTATTTTGTAGATTATAGGCGATTAGGGTGTAATTGCTAGTTTTGGGACCTTACACGCGAGTAGGGTCTATACACACCTATTTAAGGCGAGTAGGCCTCTACTCGCTATATGTAAGGCGATTAGAGGCTAAATGTGTCAAAGGATCTGTAATCGCCTAATGTATAGGCGATTAGGGTTGTTGATGTAGTAAGGCTGTAATCGTGTGAGATAATGGCGATTACAGGCTAATCGCTTAAACCTCTTTGTAATCGCCTAAAGATAGGCGTTAGGGTTTCCTACATGCTAGTATGTCTGCGTAATCGCTAGATCTGATCTGTAACCCCACTTTTGCTCAAAACAACCGTTTTTTTGCCTCAAAATCTTATCTAAAACAATGTTTTTAAACCCAAATGATTGGAAAAGTTCCAAAACACTTTTAGAACAAAACCTAATCAAAAACACAACGTTTTAATCCATAAAAACACACACCAAGATGTTTGAAAAAGAATGGGTTTTTTGACAAAAACTCAAAGTTTCAAAAATAAGAACAGGTTTTTGCTTAAAAATCTGAACTTTTACACCAAAAACAACCTGTTTTTGCTCGTTTTTGTTATTAAAAC
>JAUTDX010000781.1:0-83330 GCA_030844895.1 Ambrosia x helenae
TCAGCAAATACCATATCACAAACTTACAAGCAGCGCCTAGCTGAACTTACTTTCGCCCGTTTTTACGTCTGCGGAACAGCTAGCGCCCATCAGTTACAGGTAGCATACTCATCCGCCCTTTTACGTCACCGGAACAGTTAGCGTCCATCAGGTACAGGACGCATACTCATCCGCCCGTTTTACGTCAGCGGCAAGAGTAGCGTCCGAAACCACTATGTCCCGCCCGTTTTACGTCAGCGGGACAGACATGCAATGAAGCTTCTCCAGCAAGATAAACAAAGCTTCATCAACACGACTAGAAGATGCTTTCTGGGGCAGCCTCGAGACACACACTCCTGCCCAGGCAACTGTTCCTGACGCTGCAGGCTGCCCGTCAGAGTTCCCAGCCAATCAATGGCTGCGCTCAACCTGACCACCAGAGAGAACGATGACGTGGCACCTTCCCAGCCAAGATATCTCTCTGACAGAACTTTTGCAACCCTCAAACTTGTCTCGGGTTCTAGAAGAGGGATGATTACCCACCGCCCTACAACAGCCATTAGACGGACGCCACGTGTCCGCCGCCCAAGAGCGTCCACTCAACGGACGCCACGTATATTTACGCCAGGACGGTAACATCCCCCCTCTTTTCCTCTCTCTTTTACAAAACTCACCTGCACCATTGGGCCTGAGGACTTGGACCGGCAACCTAGAGACACCCTCTACCTGGGTCGGGCCCCACTAAGGGTAGAGGACGGGTTGAGAAGGTCGTAGTGTCGAGGTACTATAAAAGGAAGAGTCCTTTCTCCTTTTATTGGCATCCAATATTCACGAACACTTTCACAGAAAAGACTACGAGCACATCGTACTTTTCCAACCCTTGTTTATTTGCTAACACTTAGAGGCTCGGCTCTTCTAACTTGTTGTCTCTAAACATCCTTGGTCTTGTCTTTAGACCCCCTACGTTTTATAAACATACCTTTTGTAAACATCCCGTAGAATCACTACTAAGATCAACGTTAATCCGGTGATCTTGGATTCGTGTTTCTTCAGAAACCTAAACACATTTTTTTCTAAAGGTCAGGATAAATCTCATGGGCTTTTTCACTAAATTATTTAATAATGTGTGTGTTACAATCTTCTTGTTTAAGGATAGCATGACTCTTTTCTTCTTGCGTTTCCAAATATGTTTTAACATCTAGAAGCATCAATTATTAAGCCCAGTTTAGTTTTTTTTTTTTGGAGAGTAGTGTTTCAGCGGTAAATCCCGTATTGCAAAGCGACCACTGCCCAGGATCGAATCCCATAAGAAACCACACGGGTTTCTCCTTTCAAACCCAATGGTTATTTTTTTGGTGGAACGTGGGAATCGAACCTGAGACCAAACCCGGGCAGGAACCCTCCAAGGAGGTAAACCTTCACACCTCAAACCAGCTGGACTGGAGATCATTGACTAACCCCGGTTTAGTTTATTCAATAACGTAATCAATTATACATAAACAATATCTACTTTCTTATTATAAACAAACATAATAAAACTATGACACCGTATCATCATTGACTTTTTTTTTTCATTTATAATATTTCTTCATTTCATGACTGTCAAATTACATTAAAACAGGCAGACGTGCAACAAGCTGCGCCATCACATATTTCTGAATCGCAAACCCCAATCTACTAAACACAAACCCCTGCCCTCTGGAGTCGAAACATTGCTATGCATAACCCGTTGGACCCTTGTCAGAATGTCAGTAAACGGATAGCTTCCGGGGCCAAAGAGCCAAATGTATCAAAAGCCAAGGAGACGAAAAGCCACAAAACCATTATCTCGTAAACCAATTAGCGGGGACACACCTGTGAGGTCAACACAAGCGTCCCCCCCCCCCCCCCCCCAAAAAAAAAAAAAAAACAGCCCAACAAAAGACCAGCAACTACTAGGCGAAGAATAGACCTTTCTTCCGTAGGGTCCATAAGAAAATTCACTGGAGCTAAAAGTAAATCATTGGACACTTACAATATTATTCTTGGTCATTATCAAAGCATGTTATATTCGAATATAGGAATGACACTTACCTTCAAGCAATGTTCGAACCAAACACTACGTACTTAACACAATAACGAAATACTTTTTATGTTACTTTACTAAAACATGATTTCCTATGTTGTCGACTCTTGATCTTTAGGGTTATTTAGGTGCATGTTTGCAAAGGGGTAGAGAGATCAACTAGATATCTATAGTTGGGTATAAACAGTCCTTTTAGACAAACAACAATCTTGTAAGTGACTTCCTCCATTAGTGCATCTATAACCTGTGGTATACTCAGTGACGTCGTGACGGATCTAAAAGAAAATTTTAGGGGTAGCGGGTAGAAGAATTTTTTTGCCCAGGAGTAAAAAAAGAATTGCACAAAATTTCTACTTCGCTGGCAAAGTTGAAGGCTAGCGCGTGCTACCCCTCCCTCCTACATACATCTGCCACTAGGTATACTTTAGCCCACGTGCTTTCTTTGGCGTTTTTGGTGCATTGTCGAGTGCCCCATCTGAATACAAGGACATGATCGGACGGATTCTATGGAGGGGAAGAGAGGAAGAAGGGGTGTTCTTACCTGCATTTTTTGTTGTGCTTTTGATGCATTTTTTGTGTGTTACTCATGTTACCATTGTTCATCTTATTGTTTGTCCATTGTAATCCTTTATTTTATCGGTTATTAACAAATAAATGTATTATTAAAAACCTACGTAATACCACAAATGTTAGATAAATTCATTTTCACCTCATTAATCTATCACATGACAAAAGTACAAGATGTTACACTCAGACGCCTGAAATAAAGTGACCTTAAAAAAGAATACATATCATGCGTTGGAAACATGGAATCAAAATGATATCAACATTGATAATCATTATTATGCTAAAATAAAAAATATTCATTTCATTTCTAATGGATATTGTTAAAGCTCGTTTTATACTAAGATTCCCTATAGAATATAAAATGTTCAAAATACGTTTCATGATTACAAGTTTATAAAGTTATTCGATTAGGTTTATTTATTGAAAGGAGGATATAAACATCTGTGTGTTCCCGTACATTTTGTATAAGACCATGTGTAGTGGTAGATGAAAAATTTTAAGCCTCATGGGGTATTAAACGACACCTGGTATGTGGATTCCACATGGGGTTTGAAATCAAAAAAGGGTGTAGTTAGGGGTGCAAATGAGCCAAGCAGCTCGCGAGGTACTCGAGCTCGGCTCGGTAAAAAGCTCGAAACGAGCCGAGTTTTATCGAGCTCGAGCCGAGCTTGAGCCTAAAACAAAGCTCGTTTATTTATCGAGCTCGAGCCTGGCATGTGAAACTCGTTAGGCTCGTCGAGCCTTATCGAGCCTAGTGTAATATTAATTTTTTTAATATTTAATAATATTTACCATTCATTTAAAGTTGTTTAGTAAACGAGCCCCGAGCTCGAGCTTTACTTGTCGAGCTTACGAGCCTAAATGAACTATTATTTATATTATTTTTATTTAACATATTAACTAATAAATACTAAACGAGCCGAGCTCGAGCTTGAGAATTTACAAACGAGCTGAGCTCGAGCTTTGAAAACAAAGCTTGAATCGAGCCGAGCTCGAGCTCTTATAACTTAATCGAGCTCGAGTTCGAGCCTGATCGAGCTCGGGCTCGGCTCGGCTCGTTTGCACCCCTAGGTGTAGTAGTTAAGTGAAAATTTTCAAGTCCTCTCTCTCTAAACCCCTCATCTCTCTAGACTTAAATGCAAGCAATTTCATTGGCCCTCTTTATTTTTTCATTGGCCCTCTTTATTTTTTTCACGGCGTGGAAAATTTCCTGCCGCCCCCAAAAAACGCCCACGGGGGCGGTGTAGGAATTGAGTGGGGGCGGTGGTCTGATAGATTTAGGTTTGTGATCGGAAGCTTTCTATAGCCATTAAATACTTAATTAAAAATTTTGAGATGCATATAAGATACAACATAGCTGTCTTACGGTTTGTTTGGTAATTTTTTCATGATTCTATTAAGAGGCTACATATGAATCAGTTAGTATTAAGTGTGTTTTTATACACTGACATGACTTTTCTAAATTAGTCGATAAGTCTCTTATTTATTTATCCATTCACAATGATACTGTATAGAAATTTCACTCATTAACCATTTACATGTGTTCATAACTCTCAACCGACCACTCATGCACCACTTCCTCGACCCACCACTACCTCCACCACCAACTAGTCAGACTGAGCCAGGTCATGTCTTTTACTAGTTCAAAGTCTCTTACCTAGTTAGACCTTTTCAGTAAGTCCAAAGGTTACCAAATAGCCCCTTAGGCTATACACTCAACATATGAATGATTAAGTCCCTATACATTTAAACACACACACTAATCTGAAACTGTTGAGTATATATTATATGGAAAAATCAGATTTATTAACGGTTTGTGACTTCATGTAATTCTATATAGAAAAATCACATTCATTCAGAACTTCAATTTTTTTAGGGTATTTAGTGTTGAAAGTGACTATTTTAACTTGTGAAAAGTGTTGGAAATTCTTTTACTTTATTTTAAAAAAAATATATATTCTCTTTTATCTTATGGAAAACAAAAAAGGCAGTAGCTTTATACAAAATATGCTAATACAAATTATTTACAATAAATGTGTCATAAATAAAACAAAATGTACCGATATTCATATACGATTTTGCAGTGAAATCTACAAACGCAAGAATCAAACAAAACAAAAAGCGTTAGATATGGCACAAGCTCCATGTCCTATCATTTGGTAAGAAGAAAAAAGTAGAAGAGGTGTTAGTAATGATCAAGAGTTCTCTTCTTTGAACAATATAACAAGTCAATCGTATTGGGTATGGTTCGTGTAAAAAGTCCATTTTTCCCAAAAAGTGTAAGAAGTCTGTTAGACTTTGTAATTTCTTGTGTGATTTCATTACATTATTTACAATCATTATATAATCATTACAAGTCAATGGTCATCCTAGGAATCCTCCTCTATTCAATGGTATTCCTAAGAATCCTCCTATAATCATGCTACAATGATGATTTACAATAATGAGGTACCAATCAATGCTATGATTATGTTTATTATTCTAATATTCCCCCGCAGTCGAAACGGGAGGATGACGAATGTTGAGACTGGTTCGAAAATCATCGAAGAGGACCTTTGGCAACCCTTTTGTAAAAATATCGGCTATTTGGTATCTTGATGGGACATGTAGAACTCGGACTTCACCCTTGGCAACCTTTTCACGAACGAAGTGTATATCCATTTCAACGTGTTTTGTGCGTTGATGTTGTACGGGGTTACCGGATAGGTAGATAGCACTCACGTTGTCGCAATAGACTAAGGTTGCTCGTTGTAGAGGGTGATGAAGTTCTAGTAATAGATTACGAAGCCAACAAACTTCGGAGACCACGTTGGCTACGCCGCGATATTCCGCTTCGGCACTTGAGCGGGATAATGTCGCTTGGCGTTTGGAGGACCATGAAAGGAGATTGTCACCCATATATACACAATAACCGGATGTTGAGCGCCTTGTGTCGGGACACCCTCCCCAATCCGCATCGGTATAGGCCGTGAGAGAGGATGTAGTGGACGGTTGAATGTGAAGACCGTATGAGATTGTGCCTTTGATGTATCTTAGAATTCTCTTGAGAGCATTTAAATGAACGGTCTTCGGGTCATGCATATGTAGACAAACTTGTTGAACCGCGTATGAGATGTCCGGTCTTGTAAATGTGAGGTATTGTAGAGCACCGGCAAGGCTTCGGTACTCGGTAATGTTGTCAACCGGTGTTCCACTATTGGTGCTCAACTTGTTTTGGGTGTCAACAGGAGTTGCGGATGGGTTGCAATCGGCAAGACCGGCCCTTTGGAGAACTTCACGTGCATACTTCTCTTGTGAAAGAAAAAGTGAGTTTGAGTCTCTTGTTACGGAAATTCCAAGAAAGTAGCTAAGTGGCCCGAGGTCCTTCATTGCAAATTCTTTTGAAAGCTGGGTCATGAACTTTTGTCTTAAATCATCTGAAGAGGTGATTAACAAAATATCATCAACATATAATAAAATGAATGCCATGTGATGCCCTTGGTTGAAGATGAATAAAGAATGGTCACATTGGCTATGTTTAAAACCCATCATTGAAACAAAATCCGCAAACCGTTGGTACCATGCACGCGGTGCTTGCTTTAGGCCGTAGAGAGACTTTTTGAGAAGGCAAACATGAGTGGGATAGTTCGGATCACGAAAACCCATTGGTTGGTGCATAAAAACCGTTTCATTTAAGTTCCCATGAAGAAAAGCATTTTTGACATCGAGTTGATGTATTGGCCATGATTTTGACACGGCTAGAGATAAAACGGTTCTAATGGTTGCCGGTTTGACTACGGGGCTAAAAGTTTCCCCACAATCAACACCCACTTGTTGGGATCTACCGTCACATACTAGTCGGGCCTTATATCGTTCAAGTGTGCCATCCGCTTTCTTTTTATGTTTAAAAATCCACATGCTACGAACAATATTCATGTCGGGCCTTTTTGGTACTAATTCCCAAGTCTTGTTGTCAATAAGTGCACGAAACTCATCGGTCATGGCATTTTTCCAGTTCGGATCGGAAAGGGCTTCGGTGGGTGATTTTGGGATTGGAGAGAGGGAAGGGGTGGTAGTCATGTGAAGGTTAAAGTGAGTTTTGGGTTTGAAAATTCCCGACATGGAGCGGGTGTTCATTGTGCGAGTTGGTGGTGGTGGTGGAGGTGGAGGCGTGGGAGTTGGTTGGTGTTGGGCTGGATGGTCGTTGGTTGGGCTGGGCGTTGGGTTGGCAGTGTGTGAGTGGTGGGAGGATAGTGGGCTGGTTGTTGGGCTTGAAGGGCCGGTTTGGTTTGGAGGTTCGGATGGGCCAGAATTGGTTGGAGGAGGGGATGGGCTTGGAGTTGTGGCAGTTGGGCTGGTTTGGGGTTGATTGTTAGTGGGTTGGGTGTGGGACCAGTGGAAGGGATATGGGGAGGTGGTTAAGAAGTCATAGTTGGTGTTGGGTGGTTTTTGAGTTTTAAAAGGGAACACTGTTTCATCGAAAATGACATCCCGTGAGATTTGGATTTGTTTGGTTTTGATGTTGTAGCACTTGTAACCTCGGTGATGGGAAGGGTAGCCTAAAAAGACGCAAGGAGTGGAGCGGTCGGCAAGCTTATTGATGGTGTGGGAAGGTAGAAGGGGATAACAAAGACAACCGAAAATACGCAAATGGTCATAAGAAGGGTGGAGGCGGTAGAGAGAAAATGTTGGAGTGGAGTTGTTAAGAACTTTAGATGGTAGAATATTTAAGAGATAGGTGGCGTGTTCGAGAGCATGAGGCCAAAAAGAATGAGGGACGGAGGAGTGTGATAAAATGGTACGCATAATGTTGTTAATTGATCGAATTTTGCGCTCCGATTTTCCGTTTTGTGCGGAAGTGTATGGACACGAAAATCGAAATTGCATGCCATTAGAAGCGCAAAATTGATGAAAAGAAGAGTTGTTATACTCGCGTCCATTATCACATTGAAAACATTTTATTGGTGTTTGAAATTGCGTTTTTATTAAGTTTTGAAATTCTAGAAATTTAGAATAGAATTGGGATTTGGAGGTGAGAGCATATGTCCATAAAAAATTTGTTTTGTCATCTAAAAATAGGACATAGTATCGACATCCGTTTGAGGAGAGAATAGGTGAGGTCCATAAGTCGCTATGTATTATGTCAAATGGTAAATATGTATATGAATGCGAATCATGAAAAGGAAATTTTATTTGCTTGCCAAACACACAAGGTTCACATAAAGAAGAAGGTTGAACATTACTAGAAAATTTTAAACTAGACTTTAAACTACGTAGAATATTATTTCCGGGATGACCAAGACGATGATGCCAAACGTCTTGGGTCACGGCTAAAAAGGAAGAGTCTTGAGCATTAGAAGGTTGCACTTTGGAACTTGAGGGGGTGTTAACGGGTATAGGTCACCGGTGCTATCACATCGAAGGAGGTGCTTCCGAGTGTGGAGGTCCTTCACATCAAAACCAAACGGGTCAAATTCGATTGAAACATTGTTGTCGGTGGTGAAACGGCGTACGGAAATTAAATTTTTAATGAGTTTAGGTGCAAAAAGAATATTATTTAGTTTGAAGTTTGGAAAAGGTGGTGGTAGAGTATGGTTTCCAATCGCATGAACTGGGATAATTTTGCCATCACCGACTGTAATGTTTCGTTGATACACGTTATTTAAACAAGAAGTGAGATTAGTAGAGTTATGAGTCATTATACCTGAGGCGCCCGAGTCCATGTACCAAGTCTGATCCGGTGGATTTAGGGTGAAAGCATTGAATGCCTGGTCAAGAGCCGTAGGCATATATGGAGTCTCCGAAGCCGTGAAAGCTTGTTGTGGTCGAGGACCGAGTATCCCCTGTTGAGATGGTGGTGGTCTAGATTGTGGGATGGTGGGATAAGGGCATGGTGGGGCTGTCCAAAAGTAGCCTGTGGGTGCCGACCAAGGTGTAGGGCGGGTTTGGTTTGTTGTCGGCTGAGAGAACCAAGGGTAGTGAGTCCATTGAGGGGTGGGTTGGTGTCTGCCACGACCGCGGCCACGTCCGCGGCCTCGGCCTCTAGCAGTGCGGGTGTAGGAGGGAGTGGTGGTGGTTTGAGGATTGGGTGTTTCGGGTTGAGGAGTGACAGAGGTGTGAAGGGCCGTTTCGGTGGCGACTCGGTTCGCTTTTGTGGTTTCTTCAAGAATGAGTTGGGACCGGGCTTCATAAAAAGATGGAAATGGTTTGGTATTTTGAATGATTGCACCGATAGTCCCCTAGGCTTCGGATAGTCCAGTGATTAGTTGAATCACTAAGTCACGTTCGGATACGGGAGACCCGACATTCGCCAATTGGTCTGAGAGGACTTTTACCTCTTGACAATATGCGGACATATTTGGAAAAGAGGCAAGTTTCAGCATGGCGAACTTCTGTTTTAGAAGGACAGAACGAGTAGCTTGGTTGTCATGAAAGATTCGTTGGAGAGCAACCCACGCATAGCAAGCGGTGGAATCGGGTCGGATGATGGTGCTTAGTAAATCATTAGAGATGGTGCCATAGATCCATTGAAGGACTATGGCATCAAGCCGATCCCAAACCTCATCGGCAGTGATGTTGGAAGCGGTGGCTTCAGCGGCGGCAGCGGGAGGGGTGATGATGCGAGGGGAGAGGTGGTCAAGAACAGAAAACGCACGGCAATGGATTTTGAAAAGTTCAGCCCATGAGGAGTATTGGCTAGTGTCCATTTCGAGGGTGATAGGGATGAATGTTTTGATGTTTGAGACGGTAATGGCTGGGTGTGTTTTTGGGTCCATGGCTTGGTTTGAAGAAGGAAGGGAAAAGAATGATGAAGATTGCCGGCGAATTCAGAAACAGACAGGAAAGGATTGAAGGGAAAGAGAGAGATTAAAGGTTTGATACCATGTTAGACTTTGTAATTTCTTGTGTGATTTCATTACATTATTTACAATCATTATATAATCATTACAAGTCAATGGTCATCCTAGGAATCCTCCTCTATTCAATGGTATTCCTAGGAATCCTCCTATAATCATGCTACAATGATGATTTACAATAATGAGGTACCAATCAATGCTATGATTATGTTTATTATTCTAATAAAGTCTATGTAAACTTTGTGTTTTAAATTTTTGGAGAAATGTTTTATATTCTTTTAGTATTGTTTTATATAGAAAAACAATAAAAGTTACAATTTAAAACACAATCAAATTAATTCTAAGCATTAAATTGTAAAACAGACTGATTATCTTTAGAACACACTAATTATATTTCTTCCCATGGTGTTTTAGATTTAATGATTAAAATACATTTGATTGTGTTTTAAATTATTATTTTTATTGTTTTTCTATATAACACGATACCAAAAGAATATAAAACATTTCTCCTAAAATTTAAAACATAACACCTACATAGACTTCTTACACTTCTTATAAAAAATGGACTTTTTAGCCAACTCCTTACCTATACTAATCGTATTTATTATGTAGTGAATACTATGATATAGTTATATTTTTATATAAATAAGTGATTAATGTTGATGAATTTATTGAATATAAAACGGAAACATAATAATAAATTAGACGTACCCGTTAGTCTAGTAAGGTAGAGAGAAAAGACGATGCCATGACTTATTATGATGATCGGTTCCCGTTTAGGGTGTATAGTTAGGATGGCTAAGGAGATCAATGATCTCGATTATGGATAGGAGAGGGAGGACGATTATGGTTATGAATAATGGTGTTTCATTAGCCTCTAATCTCCCTAATGGTCTCTATATATACACCTAAGGGGTAACACAACCTATTTTATGGTTCATTAAGGGTAATAACATCAATCACATAAAGACAGTTAAACCAATATGGGTATTTAGGTTATTGATCTTTTATTAGATAAATGATTATAAAAGTCATTTAATTAGAATATATAAATATACTAGGTTATATCCCGGGAGCTTCCCAGAACAGACAAATCTAATATAAGTGACAAAATGTGTGTTACTATGTATCATAGAAATTAAAGAGAGAGTGTACGTTTGTATGAGAAGCAAAGCCAGAGGTAACAATTGCATGGCGTCATTGAGGTGGTGGTCTTGGAGTTGTAATTTTTTTAGAAACGACTTGTTTTGACCTATTTAGCCCTGGATGAAAACAAAACTCCCATTTACATTTTGATTTAGTGTAAAACTTTATTAGAAACTTGTGTATCACACGGGTTATAACATTTATTTTGTTTTGAATTTATTATTTGGTTAAAAAATTCAATATACACGAGATTGGATTAATAAATATTAAATGGTTTTTAATAACTGGAAATCTAAAAAGAATTAGTTAAGAAAATAAATATCAATTAAATAACATATAAACATGAAATTTATATTATTTCATATGAGAGAGAATTGAGATAATATAACATAAGTCAATTTTGCAAGGGAACTAAGGTGGGTTTGAATAAAAAAGGTAGGATTTAGATTAAAAAAAAAGGCCGTTTTATTATACCTATCTAATAATCAATCAAAATTTCAGGAGCATAATCTGTTCCCATGATCGGTTGCTAATCATAATTTGAGCATAGAAGGTGATGGGGGTGGAGGTTGTTTGGTTACGTAAGTATTGCAAACGCAGGCTAACGATTTTAATGATTTGTCGTTTCTCTTTTATTGTTAATCTCAAATACTATTATTATTCTTTAAAAGCCTACTGTTCTTTCACCAAATTGAATGAATTAGTACTTGAGATTTTATTTAAAAAAAATTGAATTCCGGTCTGGTTCATCTGAAGCTTGAAATGTTTTGATTTTTTAAATTTAGAATGTAGAGATGAATAAAGATATGAAAATATTTATTAATATTGTTGGTAAAAATGGAGTGGAAAGCAGTTACTGAGGTCATATTCAATCTGAGATGGCTTAAGTTACCCAATGAAAATCTATAATTTTTTTAGATTATTAAATTGGTATCATGTATAATATTTAAGCCCTAGCGTGTATGTGATTTTTAAGTCAGTAATGTTTTCAATTCTTGCTTTTTTTCTTGGTTCGGAGACACATATATTGATTTGATTATATGTCGATTGTAGAAGCATAATGCACGATGCCTTAATACATGTTGGTTATAAATGCAAAGAATATCATGTGGTGGTTAAACATTGGGTAACAAACTATTTTTCACAAATGGGTTAAACATATATTTATTTAACAACTAAAAACCACTTAACTTGTTTGTTTCATTAAAAGTGACTTATAAAGTTTTATAAAACATTTAAAAAACATTATTACAAGTAATGACACCATGACATAATTTTTTTGTCGTCTTCTCAACTAAGTTTAGTAGTTTGTTACCTAAATTAATAGTTAGTTTATATTTATTTTCTACAAGTCCAAGAACCATCTTAAAAATAAAATCCATTAACAATATATTTACTAGATCTAACACACCTTTAAAATCAAATACTATACAATATATCATGAGAGGATTGATAAACTAACAGTAACGAGTATCGCGCTACAAATTGTCTCCCCGCAGCAACACGCAGATTCCCCACTAGTATATATATAGAGATATGTAGATTCTTACGGTTAAATCTTAAAGGAAAATTGGATTGTAATAATCCCACCTTTGTGTTGTTGGCCAATAATAATCCACCTAAGTTTATTCTTCAGTCCCACCTTTTAATTTATTTTTTCTCATTGCACCTGCAGTTAAGTCACACTAACGCCATTAGTTTAAATTCGCAATTCTAGGCGATTGCTCACCGGATTTGGAAGAGGAATCGAGACGATGATATTGGTATGTTCAATTGCCGAAACGAGCATGGTTTGATGGGTTTTAGGTTGATATTCTTGTCGGAGGGGATGACCGGAACTGACAATTAAACCATCAAACCATGCTCATTCGGCAATTGAATTAGGGATGGCAATTAAACCCGAACCCGATGGGTAAACCCGAAACCCGGCGCATTTGGGACGGGTTTGGGGTCGGGTATGGGATTAGTTTTTATTTTTTTCGCGGGTTTGGGACGGGTTTGGGATTTGATGATATACCCGTTTACCCGACCCGATTACCCGATAAAGTATACCCATTTACCCGATTAGATACCCAATATAATTTCTTATATATCTTTTTAAATATGTATGCATAATATATCTTCTTGTCCATCTAGATTGCCATCTTGTGCTAAAAATTACCAAAAATTAGTGTACGCTATTTGTTATCTATGTCTTTAAGTGTTTTTATATGATATAAGTATTTTATATTTATACATTGTAATCATTTACATATATATTTAATAATGCTAAATGTAATTAGTTAGTAGTTACTCAATAGATATCGGATGGTTCATGGTCGGATATACCCAATGAATAAGTTTTAAAAACTAATGGGTTTACCCGAAACCCGCGGGTATACCCGATACCCGATGGGTAATTACCCGACATAAACCCGACGGGTTTTGGGACGGGTTTGGGACAAGCATACCTAATCGGGTATGGGGTTGGGATTACCTAAACCCGTCCCAAACCCGATCCATTGCCATCCCTAAATTGAATATACTAGTATCATCGTCTCGATTCCCTCTTTCAAATCCGGTGAACAATCGCCTAAAATTGTGAGTTTCAGCTAACGGCGTTAGTGTGACTTAACGGCAAGTGCAATGAGAAAAAATAAATTAAAATGTCGGACAGGTGGGAAGAATAAACTTAGATGAGATTATTATTGGCCAACAACACAAAGGTGAGATTATTACAATCCAAATTTCCAAATCTTAAATGTAAACTCAAAATAAAAGAAACAAAAGTGTCACTATTAAGACACTCAATGGATGTTAACATGCAATTTTCTTTTTGGGAACGGCTGATAATTTTACAAAAAGCACCTGACTAGCAATATATTGGTCAGGACAAAATATTATATAACCATGACTGGATTTTGTAACCACACGATCCAACTGACTTTATATTTTCGAATTCCACTAATAAACCAAAAATTAACAATCGAGCAAAAAAAAAGTTTTCTTCTTGGATCTTTTATCTTTGTCATATAACTAAGGGTGCTAAACAGGTCGGGTCAGCAGGCTGGCGGGTCGAATCCGACCCGAACCCAAAATTTTTACACAAACCCGAAAATTGTGTTATACGTGTGAACCCGAACATGACCCAAATATTCGTGGGTTGACCCAAACACAACCCGTTTAACATGAGTTTTTTTTTTTCGTAAATTAATATATTATAATTAAAATTTTACTTAAAAACACAATTTAGTTAGAAAATCTTATGTCAATTTATCTTTTAAGTTATAATTATGACATAAAATACATATACAAATTTAATTTGTGACATAAAACATACCGTAAAAAAAACTAAAATATAATATAGATGGGTTAAAACGGGTTAACCTACCAACCCGTTGGGTTAACCCGAACCCGACCCGTTTAGCTGAACGGGTTCACAGGTTTAACCTGAAACTAACCCGAACTAATTTAGACTAAACCTAAACCCATAAATTTCGTGTTAGATTCCTGTCATAAATTCACACCACACTTGATCATTCGTGAAACTTTCAAATCACCCACCACACGGACACTACTTATTGTCAAAAAGAAACCGACATCACTAATTAGTAATTACTCAAATGTAACTAAAGTTAAGTGATTGCAAATGTGCCATTCAAACTGGTAAAAATTTCTCCCATAACTACGTTTAATCAAATCAAAGTACACATCTTATTATATTTATACGTATTATATATAAGCCGGACTTCATATACTAGTGTCAACGATTCACACATTTCTATCGTCAGTGGTTTTATCTTATAATTTGTAGTCTTGTTTTTTAGTATCTTTCAATATGAACATGAATTATAGTAACACTAAAAAGAGACAAAAAAATAGAAAATAACATTTGGATAAGAACATCATGCCAACATTATTACTTTCCTTTAAGGGAGTACATGTAATTTCAATCATATCTTATCTTAAAATATCGTCTTATATCTTACTTTCAGGGAGTACATGTAATTTCAATCATATCTTATCTTAAAATATCATTTTATAGTTCTAAAATACCGCTTTTAGAGAGGAAGACAAACAGGACGGGTGGTTTGTAATGAAATAAGTTTCTTGGGTTCCTTTGAAATGCAGGGTTTTGGCCTGGAGACCAGAATTTAATCGTCTTCCTACTTGTATAGAGCTAAAAAAACGGAATGTGGGGTCAGAAATTTGAGCTGCAAAATGTGCGATTTTGGTTGGGAGTCGGTACAACACTTATTCACAACATGTAGTGCTTCTATTCAGGTTTGGAATGCTATAGGCGCTTGGTGTGGTTTAGGTCCGATATACGCCTTTGATACTCGAGATGTTATGATGTTGTATAAGGAGGGAAGATGGGATTTAGTATTTATGAAATTACCTAGTGAATTTACCCTATACATAATTCACTAGGTGTTGTGTATAGAGTAAATTCACTAGGTAATTTGTGTTTAGGTCCGCGTATTCAACTAGAAATTACGTCTAAACCACGTAATTTGTGTTTATGATGTGTCTGGGGTAAATTCACTTTGTGAATACACGGGTTTTTGAGCGTAGTGTAAATTTAGTATTTACTTTTGTTTAACCCAATTACAGATTATAGAATTTTCAGGCTATTAAATTTTTGGTTTTTTATTTTCTTTTACTTATATATGAAAGCTTCTAATGGTGTGGTTTTGTACAAAAGTATGAAAGGGGTTTGATTATTAATCGTCGAAGTTTTTTTTTTTTTTTTTTTTTTTTTAATATTTTTAGGGTTTTATTCTTTGTTTTGTATACTTGTTTTTCGTTCTAGTTTATTTTGGAAATTGACGTTTTGATCTATAACTTGAGGCATACATCTTTGAAAATTGGCCGTGGATTAAGATGGTTTGACCTATAGCTTAGTAGACTATGTTAACGTTTTGTGTTAAAGTTATGAGCAATTATCAAAGCAGGTAGAATTAAATAATAACGAAGGACGACAAAATGTTTTGTCAAAGGATATTTCGGTATCCATAAAAACAAGGAACGTAAAAAAAATAGCAAGTCAAATTTCTGAATATCATATTAATAGTAGTAAAATAAAAATTGTCGGTGCCTCACTAATCGAATATACTGAATTGATTAACCGAAAACTGATTGGTTAATAAAATAGACTAACCAATGACTTTGGTTTGAACCATCGGTTAAAATTAATAACTAAATCGACTGAACCATGCACACTCTGACAGTGTTTGTGTTTTTCGTTGCATCGCTCAGTCACCTTGCTAGTAAATGTTAAATAGTAACAAAAAATTTAAACTTTATTTTCTTATTATTTTGTTATTATATTTACTTTTGAGCATATTTAGTTTTTCTCTTAGAGCATCCACAATAAGAATATAAAAAACATGGAAACATGGCATATGCCTTCAACTTTCTCTCATGCCCTCCAAAGAACCAAAAAAAAAAAGTGAAAAACCTAACAACTTATTATCTCTTTCCTTTGTTCTATCTCATGCTTACATAACTTGTTTTTATGTGTTTTTACTCAAGAACTAATCCACAATCTCTTTTAGGGGTGAGCAAATGGATTGGATACCGAATTGGTATTTACTTTTTCCATTTTCAGCACCGGTACCCAACCGGTATGGTATCGGTAAATGATCATCCCTAATTTCTTTCATCTAAGAGGGTGTTTGGGATTGAGTTTCAAAACAACTTACTGACTTATTGGTTTTTTGGAAAAGCCAATAAGTCAATAAGCTGTTTGTGTAACCCAAAAGCACTTTCTGTTTTGACTTTTGGCTTTTAGCTTTTAAGGGTGGAAAAACTGTTTTTGAAAAGTTAGAAATCCCGGCTTTTGGCTTTTGACTTTTGAAAAAAATTTACAAATCTACCACTCATACAACCAATATTCACAATAAGTTAAGCGAAACACTTAAAAAATAAAAATCTATTGACTTTTTGACGTTTCTCATCCCAAAAGCTAATCCAAACACTTTTTTTAAAACTCCTTTTAAAAAAGTCATAAGCCAATAAACACTTTTGACCAAAAGCACTATTGCATTTCCAAACTCAATCCCAAACACCCTCTAAATCATCGTCTTTCTCCTCCACCTAATCATCTTTCTCCTCTAAAACATCGAAAAACACCTTAGGCTATACGGTGTGAGCATGGGGTAAATGGGTGTGGAGCAATATGAGGAAGCCACGTCAGCAGAGAGGCGGAGGAACGAGGCGCCAAGGGCTCTCCCATGAGTTGCTTGACGAGCATGAAGGTGAGGTACGAACCCCTTGTGTCAACCCATAGGCCAATGAAAACCCACAATTTAGCATTAAAGTGAGGGGGGCCATAGCGGTTCAACCTAAAATTTTCATAAAGCCTACCTAATTAATTGTGAACATATGAGTCACTTATAAAACTATAAATTTAAAATAAAAAAAAATCTATTATCATAACTTAAAAGGTATGTAAAAGAAAATTCTATCATCACCAAATATAAAAGGTACCATCGATCTGTACCCGATTAAAAATAATCGATCCAGATGCCTCAACCATAGTCGTCAATAGTGACGAACAATATCATGTCGCTATTTTAATAGCCAAAAACGAATACTATTTTTTAAAAGAACAAAAAAAATCATCTTTTTTTTACATTCCACTAAACCACACCTTATATATACACACCACACTCACCTTCAACTCAAATGTTCATCTCACAACAATCCTTTGTGTTAACATGTGTAAGCAGAGTAAAAAAACGACTAGGAAGGCCAAAACAGGATCATTTCGGTCGATTTTCATGCATGCTGATGGGACGGACGTGTTTCTGATGACTCTTGGCTGTTTAGGTGCCATAGGCGATGGGATCGCGATGCCAACGATGTTATTTATCACTAGCACGATCATGAATAATATTGGTGACTCTTCTTCTTTTTCAGTTCATGTCTTTACTGACAAAATTAATAAGGTTAGAACTATAAAAGCACATACATGTAAACTTCAAATGAATATTCATGATCAAGAAGCTAACTGTTTTTTATTTTTAAATTTGTATATATAGAACGCTATAAATCTTTGTTACATGGCTATTGGGATATGGGTTGCATGTTTTCTTGGTAAGTTAATTTTTTAACTTTTTTTTTTTTTTTTGTTGTTGTTAGTTATTTATATGATTTATTATCTATATATTTATATGGGGGTAGAGGGATATTGTTGGGCAAGAACAGCAGAGAGACAAGCATCAAGATTGAGGTCGGCTTATTTGAAAGCAGTATTAAGGCAAGAAGTTGCATATTTTGATTTGAATGTTACAAGCACAGCTGAGATTATTACTAGTGTTTCTAATGATAGTCTTGTCATTCAAGAATGCATCGGCGAAAAGGTAATTTTTTTTTATCTTTTTGATTCCGAGGATTACAGGGGTGGAACCAACGGGGTCAAGAGAATCTGCTCAGAATTCATTGGATTTTTAAATTTAATATAAGGGCCGGAGGGTGCCTGGCCCTTACCGTTTTTTTGACTTAGTAGTGTAAATTTATCTGTTTTCGTCCGAAAATTTTGTATATATTGAGTTCAGCCGTCACTGATTTGAAAAAAAGTTGAGTCTCCTAACTTTCGCCCCCCACAATCTAAAAATTCAAGTTTTGTTACACTACCTATGACCTAGTCTAGTGGTATGTTGTTTACCCTTGTAAAAAGTGGTGTGGATTTTAATATTTATAAATGTGTGGCTATTGATTACATGATATTTAGACATTAAAAAACTTGTTGTAAACAAACAAACAAACATGAGTTTGACTTGGAAGAAGTGAACATTAGGATGACCACTTACTACAAAATTCTACTTCAAACACTATTCCAAACAATTGGGTTGTTTCTTACTGTCGTTGACCAGGGGGTCAAAAATATCCACTCTTCTTTTGCTCACCAAAGCTTGTTTTAGATTTTAAAGATTTTTTCTAAAGTCTTCTTTAAGCAAAATATGAGTTAACCCCTGGTTATAACCGGTAGAGAAATTGAGACAAAGAACCTTAATTTGTACCTTGATAGTCTCTTAATGATCATTCAGAGACTATCTCTTAATGGTCCATAATCTCTAAATGGTTAAGAGATAACTTTAAGTCTGAATGGTTAAGAGGCAACCATTAAGATGTTACCTCTTAACCATTCATACTTAAGATTACTTCTTAATCATTAAGAGACTATGAACCATTCAGATGTAGTCTCTTAATGACCATTTAGAGGCTATCAAACAACCCCTAATTCCGCCACCACATGTTTTTGTTGTTTTGATGTTTTATCCACGAAATTTCTTGCATTTGGTGTTTGTTAGCTAGTTGATTTGGACGTTGGTGATTTCGCAACCTAAGGTTGCGGATTCATTTGATCTGGCATGATTTGTAATCTCAGCTTGCGGATCCTGCCACATGGCTACCTTGTGTATTTTTTTTGTTCCACCTAACCTAAATCTGTAATCTCAGCTTGCGGAATCATCAAAATCCAAATTAACTATTTAACACACACCAAATGCAAAAGAATATTGTGGGTAAAACACCAAAATCGCAAAAAAATCACACAAGGTCTGGTTATTGTCGTTGACCCTGGGTTCACGACATTCCGTTGACTCCCGGATCACCAGAATTTATTAATTTTTCATATATAAAATTTGACATATTTTATATAATATTTGAGTTGGACCCGTAGTTATAAAAATAAAGGGGGCGGTTATCGTGAAAAGTGACAAAAACGTGCGAAGTCACCACGTACCATATACATAAATCATTATAGTTCCATTATATACATAATCATTATAGCTCCATTACCAAAATCACGTACCATAAACATAATCATTCAAAACTTTACATAACAAATTTCCATACCCCTAAAAAACGTAACATACAAAATTACGTACCATAGACAGAATCACTACTGGTTCATAACTAAAATCACTTACCAAAATTACGTACGATAGACAGAATCATTACTAGTACATGATAATTACGTAATGATAATTACGTAATGTTTTTGTATGTTCATAAAAGCATTACGTAATTATCATTGCGTAATCAGTGGCGAAGCTTGACCCGAAGGTTCGGGGGGTCGGAAGTCACTAGTTTCGGAGGGTCGAAAACCAGTTTCGGGGGGTCGAAACCCTATATTTACAAAATTTTCTATACGAATACTATATAATCAGAACTTCTGCACGAAAATTCGGGGGGGTCGGCCGCCCCCTCCCGCCCCAACAAAGCCTCGCCACTGTGCGTAATTATCATGCATTTTGCACGTTTTTTAGACTTTGCATTTGAACCGATACCTAAAAATAAATTACTAGATGCCTAACTAAAAGGTTATAGTTCCGTCACTAATTCTTTATTTCGTTATTACTCTTGCAGGTACCAGTATTCTTAATGAACATATCAATTTTCACTGGTGCATACGTAGTAGGATTTATATTATTATGGAGGCTAGCAATAGTAGGCCTTCCATTCATAATAATATTAGTCATACCAGGTCTCATTTACGGACGAGTCTTACTAAACATATCAAGAAAAACAAGAGACGAGTACAACAAGGCTAGTACAGTAGCTGAACAAGCGATCTCGTCTGTTAGAACAGTCTACTCGTTCGTGGGTGAGCACAAGACTGCATGGGAATACTCTGCTGCTTTAGAAGGCACTGTAAAACTTGGTTTACAACAAGGTTGGCTAAAGGTGTGGCTATTGGGAGTAATGGTGTTGTATTTGCTGTTTGGTCATTTCTTTGTTGGTATGGTAGTAGGTTGGTTATGTACCATGGTGCTAGTGGTGGGACTGTGTTTGCTGTTGGAGCTGCTATCGCGATTGGTGGACTGTATGTTTTTTTTATTATTTTTATTTTTTTTCTGATTTTTTTAAAAGATTTTATAAAGGTGGTGTTCAAGTGGATTTTTGACACCTTATATATGCTACTCGTGTACAAATATAAGAGTCGTATGCTAAGTCTATATATGACTCGTATATTTGTATACGAGTTGTGTATATGCCTACACGACTCGTTATTTCATGAAGTTATTGCTATTTGAGTCGTATTACAAAAGTGACTGATGTAGCGACTAACAAAGTCATACATATGACAAGTTTGATGTCACCTGTGTCTGTATAGCATAGTGGTGTATCTATAGCAGCCTTTCTAAACAATTCTTATGTTGACAGATCATTGGGTTCCGGATTATCCAACGTGAAGTACTTTTCAGACGCAATGGCTGCAAGCGAGCGCATACGAGAAATCATCATCAGGGTCCCCGAAATCGATTCAGACAACATGGATGGGGAGATCCTACAACATATCTCCGGGGAAGTGGAATTCAAGAACATCAAATTTGCATACCCGTCAAGGCCGGAATCTTTGATATTCAAAGAGTTTTAACTTAAAGGTACCAGCTGGGAAGACAGTGGCATTGGTGGGTGGGAGCGGGTCAGGTAAATCAACAGTGATCGCGTTGCTGCAGAGGTTTTATGACCCTCAAAGAGGAGAGATTTGTGTGGATGGAGTGAGGATTGATAAGCTTCAACTAAAATGGTTAAGATCACAAATGGGTTTGGTTAGTCAAGAGCCTGCTTTGTTTGCCACTAGTATTAAAGAAAATATACTTTTTGGCAAGGAAGATGCCACTATGGATGAAGTTGTTGAAGCTGCTAAAGCTTCAAATGCTCATAACTTTATTTTTCAGTTACCTCATACCTATGACACACAGGTTATTTTCCAACTTAAACATCAAATTTTAATATGTTGCGAACTGCAAGAACCGTATAATGTATTTGTGAATGTTTGTTTGAATGTGGTACACAAGACGGTTATACACAACAGTCTTTGTTTCTTATTCTGTTTTTCTCATTGTTTGAAACATATTATGATTATGAGGCATGTAATTTATGATCAATCTCCCTTACATAACAGGTTGGCGAACGAGGAGTTCAATTGTCGGGTGGACAAAAACAAAGAATTGCAATTGCTCGTGCAATAATCAAGTCACCGCGTATCCTTCTTTTGGACGAGGCCACAAGTGCACTGGACACAGAATCAGAACGAGTGGTTCAAGAAGCACTTGATCAGGCTGCAGTTGGTCGAACCACCATCGTCATAGCTCACCGCCTCTCAACTATTAGAAATGCGGATGTAATAGTGGTTATGCAGGATGGTCAGGTGGTGGAGTCTGGTTCCCATGATAACCTCATCCAACTTGAAAATGGCCTCTACACATCACTAGTTCGCCTCCAAGAAACCAAACGAAGCGATGAACCACTCACTCCTTACCCTCCTGGACCATCATCTGTCACTTCAACATTTGATGTCCACAACATAAGCAGCCGTAGGCAATCCATGTTTAGCCGGTCGAGCTCTACTAGCTCAGTCAACAACACTGGAGGTGAGAACATGAGCATCACCTCTCGGGTCAACCAAGAATTTCCAGTTCCGTCGTTTAAAAGGCTTTTAGCAATGAATATTCCTGAATGGAAGCAAGCATTGTTAGGGAGCTTGGGTGCAATTCTATTTGGTGGGATTCAACCCCTATACGCATTTGCATTAGGGTCAATGATATCTGTGTATTTCTTGCCTGATCATGATGAGATCAAGCGCCGAACGATGATTTATGCGTTATATTTCTCTGGTTTAGCAGTTTTCACAATGGTAGTCAATGTCATCCAACATTACAATTTTGCAGCCATGGGTGAGTACTTAACCAAGAGGGTTCGAGAACGGATGTTGTCAAAGATACTCACCTTTGAAATTGGGTGGTTCGATCGCGATGAAAATTCAAGTGGAGCCATCTGTTCCAGGCTTGCTAAAGATGCCATGGTGGTAAGGATTTTATGCTGCTTTTGTTTCAGTGCAAGTAATTGACAGTTACCTTGTTTTCTTTACACAAATGATCATTTTCTAGATTAAAACGGTCCAAATAGGCCTCTTACGAATTGAATGAACACGAATGTGGCTTGTTTGGGTTCATTTGTTTAAGTTCTAGCCGAACAAATTAATGAACATGAACAATTTTACTGAACAGTTTATGTCGTTTTTTTTGTCAATTCGTTAAGAAAACATGTTTGTTCGTGTCCATTCATTTAAGAGATAAACAAACCAACATAAATTAAAAACATGAATTATTTAAAAGTAGTCTTATCATATCATAATACTATTTTTATTGTATGATATTCATGTTCTTGTATGTATAAATATTTTTATTAAAAAACAGCATGTGTATATATAAGATTTGTATAGACATGGATAAACAGTCTATCGAACGTTCATTAACATAAATAAACGAACATAAATGAACGAACATGAGTCCCCTGTTCACGTTCTTCCAATTAACTATTCAAAATATTGTTCATGTATGTTTGTTTTATTACTTTGCAGGTACGGTCATTGGTGGGTGATCGATCTGCGCTTCTGATTCAAACATTCTCTGCAGTGACAATCGCGTGCACAATGGGTTGGTAATCGCATGGAGATTGGCATTGGTTATGATCACGGTTCAGCCGATTATAATTGTGTGCTTTTATTGCAAACTAGTTTTGTTAAAGAACATGTCACAGAAAGCCATGAAATTACAAGAAGGAAGCAGCAAACTCGCAGCTGAAGCAGTCGGGAATCTACGCACAATCACTGCCTTTTCATCTCAAACGCGGATTCTCAAGATGCTCCACGAGGCCCAAAAGGCGCCAATGCATGAAAGCATCAAGCAAGCTTGGTATGCTGGATTCGGTCTCGGGTTTTCTCAAAGCCTCATGGCTTGTACTTGGGCTCTAGACTTTTGGTATGGTGGGAAATTGATTAGTGACGGTCATCTCGGATCAGAAGCTTTGTTTCAAACGTTTATGGTCTTAGTAAGCACCGGGAGGGTCATTGCGGATGCTGGGACCATGACAAATGATCTAGCTAAAGGGTCTGATGCAGTGCAGTCTGTGTTCGCGGTTTTAGACCGTTACACTTTGATAGAGCCCGAGGATCCTGATGGTGAAAAGCCCGAGATCATCATGGGCCATGTAGAGATACACAATGTAGACTTTGCGTACCCTGCTCGGCCCGATGTCATGATCTTTAAAGGGTTCTCCATCAATATTGAAGCTGGGAAATCAACTGCATTGGTTGGACAAAGTGGATCTGGAAAATCGACTATAATTGGGTTAATCGAGCGTTTTTACGATCCAATAAAAGGCGTTGTCAAAATCGACGGTAGAGATATAAAGTCGTATCATTTAAGAACTTTAAGGAAATATATCGCACTCGTGAGCCAAGAGCCAACGTTATTCGCGGCTACTATACGTGAAAACATAGTATACGGGGCTACTAAGGAGGTTAGTGAATCAGAAATCATCAAGGCTGCAAAAGCAGCCAATGCTCATGATTTTATAACGGTTTTAAAAGACGGGTACGATACGTGGTGTGGTGATCGAGGGGTACAGCTTTCGGGGGGACAAAAACAACGCATTTCTATAGCCCGTGCCATATTGAAAAACCCCACTATTTTGTTACTAGACGAAGCGACTAGTGCACTAGATAGTCAATCAGAAAAAGTTGTACAAGAGGCGCTCGACCGAATGATGGTTGGGCGGACTAGCTTGGTGGTTGCTCATCGGTTGAGCACTATACAAAGTTGTGACACGATTGCGGTATTGGAGAAGGGGAGGGTGGTTGAGAAGGGGAACCATGGTTCGTTGCTAGCGAGGGGGCCGACCGGAGCTTACTATTCCTTGGTTAGTCTTCAAAAGCCTACTTCTACTAACCATACGATCGGTTAATGGTTTATTGGTGGATCGCTTCGGGTTTCAAGATTGAAGTGTTGATATCGAACGATTTTGATTCGGGTTTCGAAGCGTTTAGTGACATTTAAGGGTGGTATGTACATACTTTGTTAGACATCATCTCTTAACGCAGAAATGATTCTAAAATAGTAGATATATATATTTGTAACAAGTAAATAAATGATTTGATCCAATGATCTGGATTGACCCTAATGGTGAATTGTGGGTTTACTTCTTTTGATTATCTAATGATAAATGATATTATCTAATGATAATTGATAAGGAATAATGAAATACTAGCTTTATGTGTATTTATTTCAAGGGTTAGGATCAAATGCACAGTGAAAGAAAAATAGGAAGTCGTAGTAAGGGTATTAAACGGACTTCGATTAAACTCATTCAAGCGGCATTGGAACCTCCGATTAAACCCGGACCCAACTTAGAGAATATCTGAACCCGAATAACCCAAACCCGACCAACACCACCTTAAATGGTTCGATTATCGGGTCACATTTTTCTAGCCAAAACACCGAACAACCCGACCTGAGAAACCCGAACATTTAATGTCCTTATTAATAAATCGTTTAAGTTTATAGTATTTGGAATCTGAAACATTAAGATTTAGGACTTTTTAAACGTTATTATATCTTATTTTCAAATAATGTTTCAAATTTTGATAATTTTTTTTTAAATAACATGATGCATTTTAATGGTATTTTGCGAATGAAAAAAAAAACATCTTTTCATATTACATTAAACATCTTTTCATATTACATTTAAACCCGAAAACCGAACAACACGACCCAAACCCGAATAACCTCAACCCGATCAACTCAAACTTTAAATGGTTCAGTTATCAGGTCATTTTTTTCTCAACCAAAAACCCCCCAATAACTTGACCTGAAAAACCCGAAACCCGACAAAATAACTCGAAAAACACCCCTAGTAAATATCACTCTCAAATCTCAACGGTGTTTAGTGTGTGGTAAAGTCTGATTTTATGTAAGTAGGTAAACTAAGGGCGTATAAGTAAGTTTACTATACCCTTTGGTTAAGGCTCGTGACCTTCTGTTTGTTTATAGCTTCATCGTGGACTCTTGTTGGGAAATCCATTCCTCAATTACCAATAATTTTGACTAAAAAAAATCGGGTTATTTTAACTCGCAAGAAGAAAAGTTGGTTCATTCAAACCCGCAAGAAAAAGAAAGTCGGTTTTTTTAAGCCGCAAGAAAAGGAAGTCGGGTTTAAATCTTTGAATCCGCAAAAATCAAACACTCCAACTTGAAGGAGTATTTGAAAAGAAATAATATTACTTGGCAAGTTGGGCGTTATTGGCATACACGTTTCAACTTGAGAGGGAGTATTGGAGACTATGACCACTTGACTAGTCAAATGGTCATAATTGTAGTCAAAGTCTTATTTGCATTATGCCCAAGATTATCTCCTTATTTTGTGCCCCATGTTTAGTTATTTTCCCATTTTATCTTTTCCTTTATGTATTTACAGTGGCGAAGCTTGACCCGAAGGTTCGGGGGGTCGGAAGTCACTAGTTTCGGGGGGTCGAAAACCAGTTTCGGGAGGTCGAAACCCTATATTTTCAAAATTTTCTATACGAATACTATATAATCGGAACTTCTGCGCAAAAATCCGGGGGGGGGGGGGTGGTCGGCCGCCCCTCCCCGCCCCTACTATGCTGCGCCACTATGTATTTATATAGGAGGTTGTTTCCTCCTTGTAATGTACTACTACCAAACATCTCTATCAATAATAAACACTTGTTCTATCTCTATACCATCTAAACACCTAATCTACTTGCCGGTTTGAGAGTCATTGTTTAGAAACCGAGCAGCCTCTATCCGCAAGGCCGAAACAAACAAACTCAACCCAAACACAAATCGTTTCCGCATGAAATTTAACAGTTGCGTGAGTCACTGATCATAATTCAAAATTTTGCCCTTTTACCCCATTATATGTCAATGAATACATCTCGTGTTATCATCTTAAAAAAAGGATTAGTCACTTTCTACTTGCATCACAATAAACATTCGTCGTAAAGTAGTTTGTTTTAGTGTTTGAAATCAAGTCATTAGAACTGATTTTTTTAGCAAAAATCTTTCGTAGATAGGATTCAACGCGCAACTTCGCAAGAAGTCACTTACGATTGATCACTACAAAACAACATTCACAGCGACAAAACTCCAAACAATAGCATATTTCTTTTTTTTTTTTTTTTGTAATTTCAAAAAAAAAAAAAACTGTTTAAGCTAGGGGTGTAAATGACACGTAGCGGCTCGGGATCGGCTCGGTAGAAAGCTCGAACGAGCCGAGCCTGAAATATGGTTCGTTTAGTTATCGAGCCCGAGCTCGAGCCCTAGATACAAAGCTCGATAGGGCTCGCGAGCCTAATCGAGCCTTAACGAGCTAGAGCCCGAACCCGAGCCCGAGCCTAAGTTACAGCCGAGCCCAAGTTATAGCCTTAACGATTGGGCTCGCGAGCCTAAGTTATAGCCGAGCTTTTGCGAGCTCGAGCCGAGCATTTGAGCTCGTTTGAGATTCTCAAATCACCTCGAGCCGAGCTCGAGCTTTGGATTTTGCTAGCGAGCCGAGCTCGAGCTCAAGATTGTAGGCTTGAACCGAGCCGAGCTCGAGCTTCACAAAACCTTAACGAGCCCGAGCCGAGCCCAGTCAGACTCGGGCTCGGCTCGGCTCGTTTACACCCCTAGTTTAAGCTACACATGGCTTTAACTGTCGTTGACCAAATCTGATCCGACCCGACCTAAATCTTACCGGTTCAGATTATTAATACTCGAAACTGGATCTAACCCGATCCAATTCGAGCCCAACACGGTTTTGACTGCCGTAACGGACCCTTATACACGGGCCTGGCCCATCCATCGAGCATAAACCAGACATCGGGCTCCAAAACATGCCCCAATGCATAAAAGCAAAGTGTTACAGTTACACTATTGATTTTTGAAATGTCAAAACTCAAAAAACAACTTGATAAAAAAAAATAACAATAATAATAATCTATCTATCTATATATATATTGCAAAGGGAGAAATCCTACATGTCATTTATTTAGGCATTCTCTCCTTTGAGAGATGCCATGTAGGATCATATGTGGCACTTACTACACCAATTAAAAAAACAAATAATATATTAAAACCTAATCTATTAAATTTAAATATTAAACATTTATTATTTTCTCTCTCATGTTTCCTCCCATAACTTTTAAACGTTAATATCTTTTATATACGAGATTTTTTAAAGAAAAAAATTACACTAAATTAACGAGCGTTTTATTATCTTTCCAACGAGTATCATAGTGCTATATAAAAAAACGGAGAAAAAACGACTATTTTTTGTAACCCGACAGGTATTGTGTCGGGTTTGGGATTAGTTTAAAAAAAATTGTGGGTTTGGGTCGGGTCTGGATTAGGTGATACCCGACCCCATTACCCGAAATCACATACCCATATACCCGAACTATATACCCGATCATATACCCATGAATTTTTTAACGCATCACATAACCCTTAGACTAATGCGTTCGATATTTGCAATATACGTGCACCATCATAAACTAAAAACTTTATAGTATGTAACTAAAATATATGTATGGTTATTATAATACTATTTCAATAAATAGCTTTTTTTTCTTATTTCATGTTAGTTCTTTTTAAAATGACCGACTACAGTTTTCCTGCATGTAACTGTAAAGCGCATCAGTCTATCCCATATGTAAAATTGATATGTTATGTGATGTGGCAACTCTAGACCAATTAAAAAAAGGAATAAATATGGTTTAACCTAATCTATTAAATGTAAATATTAAACTTTTATTATTTTCTCTCTAATGTTTCCTCCCATAACTTTTAAACGTTAATGTCTTTTATATACAAGATTTTTTAAAGAAAAAAATTACACCAAATTAACGAGCGTTTTATTATCTTTCCAACGAGTACCATAGTGCTATATAAAAAACGTAGAAAAAAACGACTATTTTTTGTAACCCGACAGGTATTGTGTCAGGTTTGGGATTAGTTTAAAAAAAATGTGGGTTTGGGTCGGGCTTGGGATTAGGTGATACCCGACCCAATTACCCGAAACTACATACCCAAATACCCGAACTATATACCCGATCATATACCCATGAATTTTTTAACACATCACATAACCCTTAGACTAATGCGTTCGATATTTCAATAAATAACTTTTTTCCTTATTTCATGTTAGTTCTTTTTAGAATGATCAATTACAAACTTCCGAATTCATTTGACATTATATAATATTTGACGCAGAGATTCGTTTTTTTTTATATTTGAATATGATAACTTATGGCAGAGATTTGTTTAAAATAAATAATAATAATAATAATAATCATTAATCATATATTAGCAAGTCATTAATTATGTTGTCATATTAGATATTTTATTATGTCATATTAGATATTTCAACCCGGGACACTCCCGGGATAAAAACTAGTAATTTATAAAAACCGTATCTAATGTCACGTAATTATATTATCATCACTCACATATTACATTTACAAAATATTTCTTCACCAATTCCTTCATGTAATTTTGCTAAACAACTTATCATCATCATCTTCTTCCTTTCAATAACTTCGATCCATTGTTCTGTACCTTTAGATCTGTCCCTATTTATCCCCTTACTTCACAGGTTTCCTTTTCTTCTTCTTCTTATTATTATTATTTTTATTATGTTATTCATTGTTTATGTTTCTAATATGTTTTAAATTCAATTAACGTTGAATTTGCTTACTGTTATTGCAGGGATGAAACGGTTACGAGATGATCCTTACGGTAGCTCTCAATTTAAGCGGTCATTTGTTCTTCTAGAGGAGAATCGTAAGCTTTTTGTTTTGATTTGTTTGGTCTTGTGGTGTATGATGCTTGTTTTTAGTTAGATTATGTGTTTTCTGTATGTGTTGGTCGGTTTATTTGTTGTTTGTTGCTATAAGATGTTTTTATTTTATTTATTTTTTTGTTTTTTAATTGTTTATAATTTTGAAATTTGAATCTGTTTAAGCTTAGGGTTTAGGTTTGAGTTTGCTTGATTTAGTTTTTTTGAGAATTAAAATTGTTAGATTTATGTGGATCGTATACATAAGCACATTTGCTGTTATTGTATGGTTTATATATAGATCAGGTTTTTGTTTCTGGCCTTTTTAGGGTTGTGTGGATATCCGAGGTTTGATACGATAGAATGTTGCCGCTGAAGATAATTTTATGATTTTGAATCTGCTTAAGTTTAGCGTATAGGTTTGAGTTTGCTTGATTTAGCTGATATTATATGTATAAAAAATGTGTGATTTAAATTAATTGTGATCACAGATTTTATGGACGGATCAGGTTATTGTTTCTGGACTTTTTAGGGTTGTGTGGATTCTGGAGGTTGATAGGAAAGAATGTGATTGGAAATCGAACTGGAAATAGGGAAAAGTAGACTGAAAGTATAAACAATGTTAGTACTGTTTATCCTTGGGTATACTTGTGTAGTATTGTAGTGATGTTATAAGATGAGATCTTATGAAGAAAGGGAACTAAAGCCCGAAATTTGCACAGGGCAAAACATTGCTTGACGTTAAATAGCTCCAGGAAAGTACATAAGGTCTATTAAATGATTTTAGGGATACCTTTTAGCCACGAGACTCTTGGTTAGTATCTTATATACCATTGTAAGTAAGGACTTGCGTATGTGATTCATAAGTTATAACTTATCTTGGTTATATGTGATGCCATTTTATCTAACGTTTAACTATTAAAAACGCTAACTTGTCTGTTTTAAAATTGTAGATATGGCCAACCGCAAGCCCCGGAAGGAGGTGGTGAAGGAACAGATGGGGCAGGAGTGGGAGCGGGAGGAGGCGGTGCTGCTGCTGCTGGTGGTGGTGGTGATGGTGGCAGCAGTGCTCAGAAACTCACAACCAATGACGCATTGACATATTTGAAGGAGGTGAAAGATATGTTCCAAGACCAACGGGAGAAATATGACATGTTTCTTGATGTGATGAAAGATTTTAAAGCTCAACGGTAAATATCTTCTGTTGAAACAATGCCCATAAATTTGATCTAATTAAGAACTTTTTTGGTGCAGAATTGATACTACAGGTGTCATTGCAAGGGTGAAAGAGTTGTTTAAAGGTCACAATAATCTAATTTTTGGGTTTAACACTTTCTTGCCCAAGGTTATGAAATAACTGTTATTGAGGATGAAGAGGCCCCACCAAAGAGGTCCGTGGAGTTTGAAGAGGCCCCACCAAAGAGGTCGGTGGAGTTTGAAGAGGCTATAAGTTTTGTGAACAAAATAAAGGTGGAGCTGATTTTCTTATTTGGTGAAAGAAACAACAGTAGTTTGAATTTTTGAATATAATTATCCTACCCCTCCGGTTGCAGAAACGCTTTCAAAATGACGATCATGTTTACAAATCGTTTTTGGACATCTTGAATATGTACAGAAAGGAAAGCAAGGGTATTAATGAAGTCTATAGTGAGGTGAGTTTCTGTAAGCTTTTATAAAGTTGTTTTCTAGCGGTGTATAAGATCATTTTTTTATTCCACTGCTTGTAATCTGTGCAGGTTGCCTCGCTTTTTGATGATCATCCAGATCTTCTTGATGAGTTCACAAGATTTTTGCCAGCTGCCGCTTCTGCCCACCATGCTTCCTTACAAAATCCCTCTCAACGTCATGATGAACGGAGCTCAGCCGTGGTCCCACTTAGACCGGGACAACATGATAAGGTAGTTTCTGTATTAGGTTCAATATTTCATATATATTATTCTCTTTAAATATTTGAAGAAGCTAATTATCTTTTGCATCAGCAACAGGGCCGGAGAGATAGGATCAATGCTGAACGGGACCTGAATGTTGATTGTCCAGACATGGATGATAAAACAATGATGAAACTTCATAAGGAACAGAGGAAGCGTGGTGAAAAAGAGAACAGGGATAGGAGAAATAATGATCGGGATTACAAGGATCCTGATCTTGGTAGCAACAGGGATCGTCTTGAAAAACAAAAATCTGCACGGAAAGTTGAGGATTTTGGAGTACCTTCAGGCTCAGCCCCATATGATGATAAAGACACCCTCAAAAGTGAGTAGATGCTTTAAGTTATCAGTTGTTGAACTCATAAATATGCTTTTCATTTGTTTGGATGAGAAATTATCACCTTGCTTTTTTTTTTTTCTATAAATCATCATATGTTTCTTATTGAATTTATCAATGCTACCTTTCTGGTTCATAAGCTGTGAAGAATATGCAATTTGCTTGCAATCAAGTTATGGGGTATGGAAGTTACCCATAGAACACTGCCATTTGATGAAATTTATTTTTTTGTCACTGTGTTGTGGCTGTCTTGGATAAAAGTCCGAACTTTGGCCCATCCTTTGTTCATGCTTTTAATCTCCTATGAATGTGCAGATCTGTTAACATTTGAAGTAGTAGATTTTTTCCTAACTTAGTCATGTGTATTCATATTTTCTTCTTTAAAGTTCTCTTAACAGTATGGTATATGTTTATTATAGGTATGTACAGCCAAGAATTTACTTTCTGTGGGAAGGTGAAGAACAGATTACGCAATTCTGAAGATTATCAAGCTTTTTTGAAATGTCTTCATATCTATAGCACAGAAATAATTACAAGGAAGGAATTACAGAGCTTGGTATCTTACATAGCTATACATTTTACATACATTTGCATTTCCTTCATTACTTGAAAAATCACAATGCTTTAAAAGAAGCGTTTACTGTATTGTTTTTGGAATTAGAAAATGTGAATTTAATAAATCTTTTAAATACTCTTTTTCAGGTTGCGGATTTACTTGGGAAGCACACAGATCTTATGGAAGGATTCAGTGCATTTTTGGAACGATGCGAGAACATAGGTGGCTTTTTTAATAATGTTTTGGTAATCTTTTTTCTTCTGTGTGAACTCATTCTCATCCTCAATGATGTGTCTTTGTTGCAGATGGTTTCTTAGCCGGTGTCATGGACAAAAGTATGTGTTGTTTCTTGTTTTCCCTTTTTCCCTTATTCACATCTCTTTAAGTGTGCACTCAGAGTGGAAAAATGTTCTCATCATTTCACATTTTTTCATGGCAGAAACTTTATGGAATGTTTCTAAGTCAACAAGAGCTGAGGAGAAAGAAAGGGAGAATAGGCGTGATATTGATGCTAGTAAAGAGAAAGACAGGTTGAAAGAGAAGTATTGGGGGAAATCCATACAAGAGCTTGACCTTTCTAATTGTCAGAGATGCACTCCCAGTTATAGACTTCTTCCTGATGATGTAATCTATTGGGTTCTGATTTCTTCTACTGTTATCATGTACCATACTTTCATGTTTTTTACAATTATATTTGTATTTTATCTTCTGCAGTACCCAATTCCATCAGTAAGTCAAAGATCAGAGCTTGGTACTCAAGTGCTGAATGATCTCTGGGTATCTGTGACTTCTGGTAGTGAGGATTACTCCTTCAAACATATGCGTAAAAACCAATATGAAGAGAGCTTGTTTAGATGTGAAGATGACAGGTAAAGTGACATTTAATAATGTTCGATATTGGAGAGAATTTTATATATCTCCCTCATAATTTGGTATAATATCATATTTTACAAAAAAAAAAACCTCTCACAAATATACCCAATTTTAAATTCATGAAGTTTATACGCATCCTGCAATACTTGTTTTGGGATATGAGAGTTTGGAGTGATAAGGAGAAAGAGATGGCTTCAATGGTCTATAAAAATATTGTATTTAATGAAATGGATGTATATGAATTCTTAACTCTTAAGTAATTTAAATGTGTATATTTTTAGTTTTTTGGGTTGGGTGAGATGATTATACAAGTTTTTAGGGGTATATAAATTGCCCCTAAATTGGTACAGGTACATATCAAATTAAATAAGTTTCTTTATGACACATTTTAAGGTTTGAGCTAGACATGTTGTTGGAGTCTGTTTAGTTCAACGATTAAACGTGTTGAGGAAGTACTAAACGGCATTAATGAGTGTTTGATTGGTTCTGAGGGCCCCATCCGTATTGAAGACCATCTTACTGGTGATTATATTTTTTATCTTTCTTATGAATTCCCGTTATTCAATTATGTATTTTTATATTAATCTCGTTTAATTTTGTTTAAAATACATGTAGCTTTGAATTTACGTTGCATTGAACGTTTATATGGCGATCATGGTCTTGAAGTAATGGATACACTGCGTAAAAATCCATCTGTTTCATTGCCTGTTATGTTGATTCGTCTGAAAGAAAAACAAGAGGAATGGAAAAAATGTCGGTCAGATTGTGACAAGGTTTGGGGTGATGTTTACGCAAAGAATCATTACAAATCACTTGATCACCGAAGTTTCTATTTCAAGCAACAGGATTCAAAGAATTTGAGCACAAAATGTAAGTAAATAGGCATTTACTGATTGCACACTTGGCTGTTGCTTTTCTATTTTATATTTAATTCTTCTTTTGTTTTCTCTATGACTAGGCTTAGTGGCTGAGATCAAAGCAATAAAGGAAAAGAGTCAGAAAGATGATGATGCACTCCTTAGTATTGCTGCTGCAAATCAACACTTTATTATGCCAAATCTTGAGTTTGAGTTTACTGACAAGGATCTCCATGAAGACTTGTATGAACTTATTAAATTTTCTTGTGATGAGATTTGCACTACCAAGGAACAACTGTATAAAGTATTAAGACTTTGGACTACATTCTTGGAGCCAATGCTTGGTGTTCCTTCTCGGCCCCACAATTCTGATAATGTTGAAGATGTTGAGACACCTACACATGGCGCTGTCAAAAATGAAGGTGATAATGATGGAAGTCCAGGTGGCAATAGTGGTGCACTTAATACTAAGCAAGGAAAACCATCCTGCAATGGAGATAATTATTTTTCACCAAAAAGAGTATATTCAAGCAAGGACGTTTTGGCAAATGGAGGTACTTTGCCTAAAGAAGATGGATCTAAGAACACATGTGTTGGGGATAAAGGACCAGTAATTGGTCTCGTAAAGGATAACATTCTTTCTAAGCCACATAATGTCCGTGTGGATGGCAATGAAGTCAAGTCAAACATTAATGAAGTTCCTTCATCTCAGGTTTGACTTTTTCCCATTTGCCACTTGTTTCATTTCTCCAATGAGTGATCTCATATATGACATATCTTTTTTTTTGTTCTACAGCATGGTGATATCTCAAGACCACCAACAGTGGCAAATGTAAGTCGTGCTAAATTTGAGAAAGAAGAGGGAGAGTTGTCACCAAATGGTGATTTTAATGAGGTTGATTTTGCTGCATATGGAGATAATAATGGGTCACATGCTAAACCAAAGCATAGCATGGAGATTGAGTTGGATACTGATTATATGGATAGTGAGAATGTTCCAGAAGGTGGTGATGATGTGTCAGGCAGTGAGTCTGCTGCTGCTGACATGTCAAGGGAAGAACATGAAGAAGATGGAGACCATGATTATATTGACGGTAAAGCAGAAAGTGAAGGTGAGGCTGAGGGAATAGAAGATGCAAATTTTGGTGGTGAAGATGCCACATTACTGTTATCTTCTGATTGTGTTTTGCGTACTGCAAAACCACTGGCAAAACATGTGGCCTCTCCATTACATGATGGTGGGATAAAAGATTGTAACGTCCTTTATGGAAACGAATCCTTTTATGTTCTTTTTAGGCTTCACCAAGTAAGTATACAATTTTCTTTATCCTTTTTTTTATTCTTTCTGATTTGTTTTTTTAGTTTATAGTATTATTTACTCGGATGTGTTGCCAGGTATTATATGATAGATTATTGTCAGCTAAACTTAATTCGGTTTCTACTGAAACAAAGTGGAGAGCTGCTAAGGACACTTACCCACCTGATTTGTATTCTAAGTACATCAGCTCCACATTTTTTTTCTTTTACTCAGAATCTTATAGTGAATATATTTCCTCACTATGATTGTGCTTTGCAGATTTATGAGTGCTTTATATAATCTGCTTGAGGGATCTACTGATAATGCAAAATTTGAAGACGATTGTCGTTCCATTCTTGGAAATCAATCTTATGTGTTATTTACTTTGGACAAACTGATTTATAAGCTCGTGAAACAGGCATGTACATATTTATTTTTTGCTTATTCATAAGGGGCAGTTTTATATGTAGCCTCAAAACTTGTAACCAATGTGTACACCCAAAGATGCTTTAAGAGTATTGTGACTTGTGCATTAAAACATGTATTTTGGGTATATATCTAGGGTGAGGTTCAAATGATAACTCATAAATTTCGTGAGAACCACGAGAACTTGCTCAAAAACCAATAAAAAATTACACTATCATTATAATTGAAATACAACATCAATTTTTTTAAATGTATTTGAAATAATAAAACTTTACACATGTGTTAAAAGTTTGTTAAGAGTAATTTAGAGAGGAGAGATGAATTAATTGAAGAGTAATGTTGTACAAGTATTTTAGTAATAATGGTAGTGTGTGTGTGGTATTTATAAGTTTTGTAGGGTGTATATGAAATTTCTTTTATTCATTTGTCTCTTGGGGAAAGGTTCTGACTACTACTTTGTGGATGCAGCTACAAGTTGTTGCAGGTGATGAGGTGGACAACAAACTAATTCACCTGTATGAATATGAAAGATTGAGAGCACCTGATAAATTTGTTGATTATGTATATTATGAGAATGCACATAATGTCCTTCATGAGGAAAACATATATAGATTTCAGTGTGTAAGTTTTTTTCAAGTTGTTTTCCTCTGTTATTTCTTTTCCTTCTATTTGATGTGTAAGCGTTTTGGTTTGTTCGTTCTGTATGTTTTGCAGTCTTCTGGACCGAGTTGTTTAACAATCCAGTTGATGGATTATGGGAATGAAAAGGATGAAGCCGTTGCGGTTTCTGTAGATCCTAAGTTTGCAGAGTATCTGCACAATGATTTTCTTTCGGTTGTGTCTGGGAAAAAAGAATCTGGTATTATGTTGCAGAGGTGAAAACAGTCCCTCTGGCTCACAAAATTAACACAAGTGATCTCGTATCATGGAATATCATTTAACAATTCTGAATGACCATTCTTGAGTTCAAGAGGTTGCGACTTGCAAGTGCAAATTTATTTTATAATGATAACAAAATTATAACTATGTGCAGAAATAAACGCCAATTGTCTGACTTGGATGACTCTGCTGCTATGTCTGTTGCCATGGAAGGTGTTAATGTGGTCAATGGTTTGGAGTATAAGATGTCTTGCTGCTCGTCAAAGGTAGATGTTATGATTTGCATTACTTTATTAATATGCTACTTTCATAAACATTGTGCTTCTTTGCATTTATTAAACTGCAAAGACTAAAGAGGCGTCTGCTTTTTTATTCGTTGTTTCAAAGTGTGCCATTCTTTGTTTGTTTGTGTACCTTTTCCTTAAAACTTTGTTTTATTTATTGTTGCAGAATCAAGATTGTCTCACCACACCCATCTTGAACTCCTCAAATAAATGATTCTTATTCTGGACACAAAAATGAGATTTTGTCTTGTGTGTGCACAAAACTATTAAATGACCTAACAGAGTCACTGCTATTTAGGGGGCGAACTAGCTATTTCCTATTTACTTCTTTATGCATTGTTTTTGAATCCTGTTTGTCTTTTGGGAAACTTTGCAACGTATTTTCTTTAGCTTTCTAAAAATTATTTCCAGCAATTGTTAAACGGTTTCTTGCCTGGTAAGAATATACTAGTACTTTTGGAGATCCTTTATGTATCTGAAATTAAGTAGAGCTGTAGAGGATTTAGTAAATAAAAATCGCCACAAATAGATGAAGACTTGAGTTTCCTTCTAAGGACAGATCCTGTCGACCTCGTAATGGATTAGCCTATATGGCCTTATAAAATCTTCTATTGTTCTAAAGGTTACATGCCAATTTTAGCTTTTTAGGTGATAAAACAAATATAGGACCAAATAGTGGGACTATTAGTTTTCAGTCCTTGAATTAAGTCATGAACACTAATACTTGCATGAATTTCTTACTATTTTAATTCTTAAATTCCTTTCAGTTATTTTTAAAATAATTTATATACAACCACCACCACAGACTGTATTATCTCTAACTGTACAACCCACCACCACAGAACATATTATCTCTAACTAGTTGGGAGTTGGGACATTTCAAGTGAAACCAGCATAAGTCTTAAGATACTAAATTAGAACTAACGTGAACATAAGGAGGTAAAACCATTGGTTTCAAGATCGAGATCTTACTCTAGAATCTAGATCGTTTTGTTTTTGTAAGATTGGAAATTTAGGATCACAAGTTGGAATCAGGATCATAAGATCCTACTTAACTGTCACTGTTTTTCATATATATTGTAACTTATTCATATTATAGACTAGATGTATACCAGATTCATGAAATGTTTAAACTTTAAACATTATAGTAAATTAGTAATTATGTAGATCACTAAATAAGTTATTAAGGATCTAGATTTTATGGTTTTAAATGTTGAAGTCAAAAGACTTAATGAAATTTACCTTCTTGGGCCACTTGGTTAGTTTCTTTTCATTATCTAACTATTTAACATAGCTAGCTCATTTGTGCTTTTCTTGTTCCGTAATAATAGTCAAGCAAGATTGGGTCCTATGGCCAAGATCGGTGTCTTATGCATTTTCTCTGAACAAAACCATAAAATTGTTAAGATCCGAAGAACAAGATCGAGATTTTGACAACCATGGGTGGCAACCTTATGGTCTGGGTGAAAATCTTGGGAATGTGTGCATGTGTTAGGTGTGATAACTGATAATAATGAATTCTTAGGTTTCATTGTTTTGCTTTGCAATTAAAAACGTTAGGCTCATATATTTTTCCGATAAAATATAACAAGTTAATGATGGAAAAACATGGACAAAAGAGTGAGGAGTATAGTGGGGAGCTGTGGGTAATAACTTGTCTCACATGATAGATGCTTATATGCCTTAGCCCTTAAGTTGTGGGATACTAAATAATAATAAAGTCTATCTCGGTCTAAGTTTATTTGAGGGTTATTGGGTAGCCTATGGTTTTGGACTTGAGGTGTTCAATATCCTTCACTTGAATGTGTTCCATATCCATAATCTATGGGCCTGAAATTCATAGCATGATGACAAAAATGGTAAGAATCGCTTTAGAAGCTACAGATCACGACTGGTCTCACGTGATAGATGCTTATAAGCATTAAGCTGTGGGCTACTAGTAAAGTCTACCATGGTTCAAGTTCATTTGAGGGTTATTGGGCTAGGCTATGATTTTGGGCTAGAGATGTTCAGTGTCCGACACCTGAATATGTTCAATATCATTAATCTATGGGCCCGAACATCATAGGGTGATGACAAAAATGGTAACAAAATCTTGTTAGATGTTACAGATCACGACCAGTCTCACGTGATAAATGCTTATAACTTTATAAGCCTTTAGCTGTGGCCTGTGGGCTACTAATAAAATCTACCCTGGTTTAAGTTTATTTGAGGGTTATTGGGCTAGGCTTGTGGTGTTCAGTATCCTTCGCCTGAATATGTTCTAAATCCATAAAACGATGACAAAATTGTTAAGAAATCCCATAACGAATTAGTGTATATTCCAATTCACTAATGGGATATGAATTGTTTGCCTTTTGCAACAGAATAAAGTTATTTGATTTAATCCCGGATCTGAAACTCTTTCAACGATTATGCTATTGTGTTATGTTGTTTACGTAGATCCATTTTAATCCAATGGTTTAGAATTCTCCTTTTAAGAGATGGTTTTCGTTATGAATTTCTGGCTGATCTGGCTTTGTTTCTGTAAGAAAAATTAGTGGAACTTAGTTGTTGCTTCTTCTCAGCTTTAGATAGAGTCAATCTGTTTATTTGGGCAACATTTTGTCTAACAGAATTAATCATCTGACGGCATGTTGCATCTCCTGATATGTCAATCTGCTTTCTGTTTAGTTAACTGCTGGCGGTTCTGCTTTCTGCATTTCAGTTTCATTATAACTTCTCATTTTTCAAACGATTTATTTGCCATGTTAGCACCTGATCTTATTGAACAGGGAAAATTAACAAGGAAAGTGGTTAGCCGACTTTGGAGGTCGACCGTTTCTCTCAAAACCCTAGAAATCAATAATAACCTCACGAATTTATTTGTCTATCTAATGATTTGGTTGATTAGCCATATATAGCGAATTTCGAATTCACTGAACCATTGTTCCCCACAAGTCTTAACACAAGTACACAACATTGCCTTGTCGTGTCCTGTTACTGAGTTTAACGCAATGTTTCCAACAGGGACTTTCTAATCATGTGACTACTAATACATCGTGAACAAATAGGCTCAGCAAATAAAGACAATAAACAACACAAAAGGGGTAAGATATCTAGACTAGAATCTGCATAACTGTATTATATACTTTCTGTTGATGGACCAGTGATTCACCATGTAGATTATAATCTGCTTATTGGATTTGATCTTTTTGCTTCACGAATTGAACCTGGTCATTTCATACTATTTCTTGACCGTAACGATTTGCATATTGTGTACTTACAGTAACCTGTTTTAAGCTGCCAGTTCAGGCTCTTCCCCTTAGAAGTTCAGTTTGACATGTAGTCCTTATATTCCTGAAACTGTGATAGCACATTTTTTCCCTACTTTAAAATTTTAATGTGAATAAAACTACTGTAGTTGAGTGAAATAATTGTTGTTGTTGTTGTTATTATTGTTATTGCTGTTCTTGTTGTAGTTTTAGTTGCTGCTGTTATTCTGATTATTATTATTTTTATATAATTGTCTACAATAGAAATCGTCCTGCTAGCATGTTGCATCTGTTGCTAAATCTTAGCCTGCTTTCTAAAATCTAATCAGTTGAGTGCTGGCAGATCTCCTATGTCCTTGATACAGTAGATCTCTTAATTCGTGGGAAAAGAAAAAGACGAAAAATCACCGGATGCAGATCATCATCATATAGCAATGCCCATAGAAAAATACAACGGTTTCACAGATTCTTAGAAACCTCTACACAGTAGCTCTAATGTCATTCCTCCTTGAAATTTAAGGTACTATATCTTACGTTCATCGTCTAAATTTTTAATTATTCTAATACTTTGTTAATATACACAATCTATCTCACACGAATTGCAACGTCTAAATTTTGGACTAATGTCTATAATCCCTTTCAACCGGAAGTAGCTTACATCATTAGGAGAATGCTCCAATCAGTTTTTTCAATTTCGACCCATGTGCAGACTGGCCTGTCACCTGATTTGGGTTGAGTTTAAAACAGGTCAAACAAGTCGACTTAAATTTTAGCTACAAGGGGAAGGGGCCGAATGGGTTAAAAGCCATCCTAAATCTATTTTTTATGCATACAACATTACAACCTTCTAAATTTTTATTTGGTGATTTAGATTGTTGGTCTTTTTAAAATATGGACAAAAAAGTTTTAAGGTCAACCGATCCGGACTTGACCAGTACTAAACATGTGTCCGGTTTCGACTTTTGCTTGACCCTCCAGAAAGTATAAGATCTCTCCCATCCTCTTTCAGACTAGGGTTATCTTTTCTCTTTGATTATATCTAAAGAGTGTTATTCATGTATAAACACCCTAATATATGAATTTATTTTGGATAAACTAAGCGCGTATTAGGCTAGTTAATGTAATTAACTGTAATTGTCATGTTCTGTAAGATATCTGTGCATAATCTGAAAACTCTGTATCATATGTACAATCCCTTTCTGACACCGCCTTCAATGATGACAACGGGATCTTATGAGCCCAAATAAATATCTATTTTTGTGTTTATGTTGTAGAATCTTGCTCACAACAAATACTACTTTAGGAACAAGTACCATGTGAAGTTCATACAAACAATGAGATACAAGCCACCAATTGTGTAGATATGCCTTTGGAAATTTCATGTTACAGTCGAGGTTTCTGCTCATCTAATTGCTTTTATGCCAACACAAAGTTCTCATTTGTCGGTATATTTGTTTTTCTGTTTGTTTGTAACATTTATGTCCCCATTAGAGGTATTTTTTTAGTTTTTTTTTTCCTTGCGGTCAGCCGATTAATTTGTAATGCCAGAATTTGTTACAAGGTGGGAGGAAGAGTTTTTATTTTTTTCTCAAGAAATAGGAAAGCTCTTGCTCCATGAAAGGGGGGTATTCTGGGCTTTGTACAGAGCTAACTTACTATCAGCTGTTTAGTACAGTTATGTAATCCGACATTTATTCCGTCACATAAGAGTTATTTATCTTCTTTCTCATTTTCCCTTGGCTTGTGAATCATGTTTTAACTAGGGCTGAGTGGGATGTAAACTGGGTACGTGAGTCAGGACCGGTCCAAAACTAGACTGAACAAATTTGGTTTGGTTCTATGGCCTTACTTTTGGGATAAATTCGGGTCCGTTCCAGGTAGGAAGAAAAACGCTCAAAGTGCGCAATCTGGACCAACCCAACCTGAAAAGATGGAGACCTATTATAACGGGCCGAGTGTCCATTCTGGTATTAACCTTACCGCGCATCTCTAAAATGTTGACGGCAATCTCATGAACAAAGAGAAGGATAGTTTTGACTCCATTGAGTCGCTTAATTGTGAGGCTGGCAATTGTGTTTAGCTATCAAGTAACCTTGATGCTGAAAAATGAGGTGTTGTATCTTGTGCAAGGCTATTGGGTGTGGATACCGACCACCCCTAGAGCCACGTCGTCACTGGCGCCGCCTCATCACCAAAGCAATGGAGAGAGCTAGAGAGGAGCTCGGGGAGGAGCGGGAAGTTCCCCTGTTTTGGGGTTGGGGGGGGGGGGGGTCTTCCCTAACGGGGAAGGTGTCACATAGGCTCACCGAAGCCCTCCCTGTCTCCCACACCCCTTAGTCTAAGTTGATGTGGAAACACAAACGCCCAGAGTTAATTTCAAGTAGTTCAAATGTAGAGGCTAAAATGTTAAGAAACATATGTAACAACATATAATCACTTTTGGGTTCAAGGTTTAATCAAATAATCATTTAATTTGTAATAAGACAAATTACATAAATAACTCATGTCAAGTCCATAGTAAATTTAAAAACGATGCATTGCAAACTACAATAAAAGAACATCTCCTAACTACATTAACTATAATGAGATGATTTTATCATGTAATATAAAGCCGCCTTCTGATTAACACAAGAAGCAATAACATAACTACAAGATTATCAGACAACATTAACGTGTTATTGAGCTTAAATGTTCAATTGTTCAAGCATACAGCCTAAAAACTAAAGTTTTACAATATGGTGCTCAAAACCTTAACCATATTGCAATTAAATGACATTTAGTCGAACATGTCTATATCACCACAACAAAATGCAACGTAAAAAGCATCCAAAGTGATTACCATCTGAAAGCTTATAAGTTATAACTTCATTTAAAATGAATATGGTTATGATGATACTCGTCTTATTACTTGAAACCGGAGTTTATGCGTGTATATCAAACCAAATATATTAACATAACTCAAAAATAAAATAAACAATATTTTAAAGTTTTAATAAGATCATGAGTAGTGTTCACGCCCACTAGGGGCGTCTTCCGCCATGTGAACACCACGTTAGCAAACCCATTTTTTACCGAAAAGAGTGTGTAATGGTTCACGTCCCTCCAATGATTATCTAATAGATATTTATTTATTTATTTAATAGAATCAGAGAGAGAGAGAGAGAAGTTAGAGGGTGAAAGTTGAGAAAGAGAGAGAGGTGGAGCAGCGTGAAACAAACCACGCCACTAACAGTTCACACCCCATTCACGTGATAGGAGGCGGTGTGGATGAGCATTATTGGGCGTGAATGATGACTTTCACGCCACATTACGCATGGTCTAAGGGGGGAAGGGGCACAAGCCCCATGTAGTCCAATCCTAACCAATCAAACAGTGTCATATCATTTTTACCCTCAAATAGCCTAAACACTGAAAATGCCCTAGCCTAAAGTAGTCTAAGACTTTTCTTTTAATATAAATTCATTAAAACCAAACAAACACCCTAAGCCCCAACGGCTTCCCAAGCCCAATTTTGTAGCCGATTTTGGAGAATCGTGTAACCGCGAGGCTTCACAAGCCTCGACACCAAGACGAGGGGTTACCCGACCTACCTAAAGCAAAAAAAAAAAAAATTAACGGCTAATTTCTCCTCCATTTTTACACCCCTTTATTACACTACACCTTAACACCCTTATATGCTCGCCCTAAGACTTGAACTCACACCCATTCCTATACACCTTTATTCCTATCTCCCACATCACTAGGCTATTCCCAAGTGGATGCCTAAAGCAAACGTTAGAAACATATTTTAATTAATATTTAATTTAAAATAAAATAAATTAAAGATTGGGATACTCTGGCAACAATCATCCAAGTTGTACAATTGTACAAGTTGGTGGGCGGTGGCACATCTTTCGAGTCTTGACTTTTATTCGTATAATGAGGGGAACAATTTGTCAAAACCCCAAACATCAGGGGCTATATTAGAACATTCTACGTCTTTTTATATATAAAGTGATTCAACATCTTTCATAATACGTCTTCTTGCTCCAACAATGGCATCTTCAACGTTCAAACGTTGGTTGAGGCCTGAGGTTCGTTATGTTATTAACTTATTTTCTGTCTTTTCATTATATATATGTAGAATTAGTTAGACACGGTTAGTATATATTGTGTGTTGTTAACCAACACAGTATTATACCATTTCCATTTGATACTTTTAGTTTTATTGTGCATGTGTAGCTACTTAGTCGAGTCCAACAGGTCATGCATTGTCATGTTATGACCCAAGATTTATGTTTAGTTTTTTAAAAGACGGGGCTGTTTGGTAGCCTCTTAACCATTCAGTTCTGAATCACTCAGCATTCAGACTGTTTGTTTCAGCATCTGAATGGAATGATCGATTAAGTGATGAACCATTAAGCTGATAAGGAATGCTGAATGATTCAGCTCTTAACCATTCAGAGCCTCTTAACCATTCAGATCATCTTAATGATTCAGCACTTAATCAATCAAACAACCCCTTAGTTTTGCTAGTTTTGCTATTAAAAAAACTACCGGCTAGCGGCGCAACTTATTGTCTCTATACCTTAGACTAGAGGGAGTGGAGGGGCGGGAAAGAGGGGGGTGAAGCGCCATGTGGCACGTGTGGGACCCATGTGGGGGGAAAAAAAATTGTGGGGAGTGGAAGGGGGGGGAAAGGGGGGTGAAAGGAATAATATTATATTGTTTTAAAGTTAAATAAAAAAAAAGAAAAAAAAAAAACACCCAACCAGAAACTGCCACGTCACCCACCCAAACCCCCCACCGCCCGCTTCCCCCACCGCCCTCCCCTCCCCGCCCTCCTCTTCCCGCCCCCCGGGACGGTGTTCCCGCCCGGGAACCAATTACCGCCCACCCAACCCCGCCCCACTCCCTGTGGTCTTAAATAGATGTATTATATGTATTTGATCTGAATATAACCCAGTTTATATATTTATTTGAAATTAAATCACTGGTGTCAACTTTTATAATTGGTTTTAACATTAGTAAAATGGTGAAACCATTTGTAGAATTAATTACACAGTTAGTACCTGTGGAGGTACTAACAGTAGAGATGAGCTTGGTACTTGTGTCGAAAGTACTGATCCTGAAAATCGTCGTAATTGGTTACCGGTACTAGAAATACTCGGTACGGTACAATATCTGAAGGTAAAATATCGGTATCGTACAGAACCAAAAGTACCGATCCTGATATAGTATTTGAAAGGTAAAATACCGGTATCGTACTGATCCTGAAAAAGTATTTGAAGGTAAAATATCAGTGTCGTACTGAATTAAAAGTACCGATCCTGAAAACGCCAATATGTGGATATACCGAAAATGATTCCGTACAGGAAATTTGGTACTGGTACGGGTTAGGTTTCAGGATTTGGTACCATTTGCTCATCCCTAACTAACAGTGAAACCATTTATAAAAATCGGTATCAATTGTGTAATTTCCAGTAAATAGGTATGGAAATAGCAAAATGGGTTATGATGAATTGATGATCTAAGGGATAATCTGTATTGATAGATCTGAGAATTTTGCAGGTTTATCCTTTGTTTGCTGCTGTTGGAGTTGCTGTTGGAATCTGTGGGATGCAATTGGTTCGAAACATCAGTGGTAATCCTGAAGTTAGGTTTGTTTCTATCTCTAATCACATATGTGTTGTATGTATGCGTCTGCATGTTGCGGACTCGAATAATCGCGTTTGTTTTAATGTTTGTGATAATATGATTTGTATGTGAGAATTTAGGGGTGTATGGATGTGTGATTGTAAAGTAAATGATGAGAGTTTAATATTAGGATAAAGATTATTTGATTGATGCTATGGATTACTAGCAGGGGCAAAGCTTGGTTCTCGAATCGGGGGGGGGGGGGGGTCAATTTTTTTCGATCAGTAGTGGCAAATCGATGGGGGGCGGACTCAAAGGTCACTTGTCTTTTTGACTTGTATAATTTAGTATGTGTGCAGAACTGTGCGCGTCTTTGTTTTGACATGTATTTGTGTGTGCGCGTCTTTGTTTTGACATGTATTTGTGTGTGCGCGTCTCTATCATGTTCAAAACTTTCAGATTTCATCTGGATCATTGTCCGGTCCGTTCTCTCCATTCGCCATTTGCTTTTCCTTAAACTTTCTGCAGTTTTGGTTCTTATTATATACGACTTTCTGCTTTAATAAACGCGACTTGAAACTAATTTTTACAATTTGGTATACAATGCACAGAGTGACCAAGGAAAAAAGAGGTGCCGGTGTGTTGGATAACTTTGTGGAGGGTGAAAGGTACGCAGAGCACGCGATAAGGAAGTTTGTGCGCAACAAGTCTCCGGAGATTATGCCATCCATTAACTCGTTCTTCGCAGACCCAAAATGAGGTGATTTTGTGATTCAAAATCGATCCGAATAAGTTGATTTGAGTTTCTTTTGAAGATTTAAAACAAAGTTGTTACAAGGAATTTTTTTAAATAAGAGCAGTAGGAATTTACTGTCTATCACCATAATGGGTGATTTGATTTCCTTTTGTTTAAAATTATATGCTCTCCCAATATGCACTTAAATGTGTTAAAAGACTTGTTTGAGAATGCAGCTTTTTGTTCATTATACATTCACATATTTCGTATTTATTAAATCATGCTTTTAAGATTACTAGTTGTTTTGATCTCCGCGTGCTGCGCAAGTGCAAATTGGTTTTCGAAAAGTGTACAGTTTCATTCACAACATTCAAAAGGTGTACATTAAGCAACGATAAAACTAAACTAACCTAAACTATTTACAAAGAGATATATGATATCGCGAGTTATCCCCCATATGTTAACGAAGGCTTAGATATACTAACTCGCTGTGGCTATGAACAACACGATTGCCACGCCCAAAAAAAAAAACGAGTATAATAGTCCTTTTGGCAGCGGCATCATCACCACCGAAGCCTTTTGAGTTGCAACCAAATGGAGGTACACAGACTCACTGTGTGCACAATACTAGATTTTAACCGGTTTCGATAAATACATGCTCAAACCCAATTCAAACTAGCGGATAGGATAAGATTAGGACCGATTTCGCTATCGCCTTTGGATCAGATACCGATTTCAGATCCCCATCCGTTTAAGTGTAAAATTGGTGCTTCAAAAGTGATTGGTCATGTGTCCCCATATTTGTCATGTATGACAAAGGCTGAATGTGAAATATTTTTTTTGGTTTGTATAGCATATAGACATAGTACAAAACTAGGAAGCTGCGATTACTTCAGTTTCCGTTTGTATTTTATCATTTTATGTTTATTTTCTTGTTATCATGATTCATGTAAACATGCATCCACTTATTTAACAAGTGTTCATGAGACACCGGCTAATATCATATGCCCATGAACAAATTTCCATAACTTTAATGGGCTTTAATACTGAAGGCCCAATATTTTTACATCGTATATAACTAGATGCCATAACTCGAGTCTACTGCGACGCCTAAATTGTTTATACATGGCGGCACGTCATGTGATGAGTTAACCATATGAACATTTATACAATAACAAGGTTCTATACCGTCGAATGGAAACATTTTATATTTGAACCGACTCGTTTGTTTCCTAACACAGTTTACGTCAGAAACGTAAGTAATGCGATTTTTAACCGTTTCTGAACACAATTTACGTCAAAAAACTAGACCAACAGTTATCATAAATATAAATAAGAATGAAAGTGTGTTATATTTGACTAGACTCGTTTCGGAGAAAACCGTATGTCGAAAGGTGAATTTATACCAACACATACGGCAGAACGTAGATCAACTGAAAACTTGTATAAAATTAAATTTATGTCAAAACTGAATTTATACTGTCACATACACAACAGTAACCACACAAAAAATATTTTGTTCCTTTAACGTAAATAATGAAAACACGGTGGGTAAATTTGAAAAGTTAGAATCCAATTGGGTGAAAATGACATTTTATAAGGTTTTTAGAAAGTGTGGGAGTGTAAATGTCAATTTCTAAAGTTGAATGGTAGTTTGTGTATTTTTCTCATTTTTGTCTTTTTTTTTTTTGGGTCCTTTATGGTCCACAGACCATTGTTTTTAAGATAATATTACGATTTGGGCCTAGTGACCCAGATACCATCCCGACCCCCACCTAGTAAAAGTACCGGTTTAAGGTATTTGTGTTCGGAATGAGTTATAATCTGAAAGGGTTTGAGTCCGCCTAAAAAAACATGATAAAAACAAGTTTTGAAATCAATCCAAATCGGTTTGGATAAGTTGGGGTTTTCAACTTAAAACCGGTTCTTAACCCTAACCAGTTTACGCCAAACTGGTTTGAGACCAAACTAAAAAACCGAACCGGCCTGAGTCCAAACCGGGTTTTGTACACCTCTATTATATCAAACCATCAAATACTCTGTGTCCAGTGTCTTGCTTGAAAAGTTTTCTTTTGAGTTATTCATTACACTCTCATCTTCTTCCTGTTTCTCAACGAAGAGAATAACAGCCATGGAAGCATCAAAGAAAATCGAACACGAGATCGGAGGATTAAACAACGATGCACTCCGTTTTGGCCTCCAAGGCGTCAAGAGTGACATCGTTGGATCTCATCCTCTCGAATCCGCCTTTCAATCGGTACATTTTTATCAATTTTTGATATATTACATATTATATGCTACTGGAAGAATAATTACACTATTACAGTTGTTAATGGATTATTATTATTATATTTGTTCAGGCGATTGTGAGAGAAGAAGATATGAAGAGGAAAATGCTTGCAAACACGTACGGGTCTGCCTTTCCTTTAAAGCAAGAGTTTGATCGAAAAATACTTTCTAGGTATTCATTTCGTCGTTTTAGATTGTGTTTATTTATATTTTATACTGATTTGTGCTAATTGTTTTCTATATGTTTTGATTCATGTTGTTTATTTTAAAATTGGAAACCTAGGGTTTGTTAGGGGTCCGTTTTATTAAACCATAGTTATCAAAGGCGCTAGGCGCATAGGCCTCGCCTCGGGCCTAGGCGTTAGGCGCAAAAAAACGAGGGACTGAGATAAAAAAAAGCGAACATAGAAAATAAAGTAAAAATATTTTAAAATAATACTATTGTTCATCTAGTTAGTATCAAAAGGTTTAAAATATTGATGTATAAATGTATAGAAGTAGTTTTTCTTAGATAAAACTAGAAATCTGTCTGGAATCTAGTCATAATTTAACGAATTTGGTTGGAAACTCTCCGGAATTTGGGAATCTAGTTGAAATATGCGCCTAAACCATCACCTAGATAATTAAAGCGCAGGTGCAATTTTCTCGACTCAAAGCGCAAATACATCGCCTCACCTAAAAAATGGGCCTAGGCGCAAGAGGTGATGGCTTTTAATAACTATTAATTAAACGAACGAACTGTCCGCCGAATGTTTCACGAACTGTTCGCTGTGCATTTGGTTCGTTTGCTTTCCTCTGTTTACATGTTAATAGGAGGATGTTAGAACTTAGAAGAAGCATGGGCCACCTAGATTGACCGTAGCACCCTAGGCAAATCTCAACCGTCTGTGGAATTGAGAGATACTGGACTCCTAAGTCCTAAGGAATGTTCAACCTCAAATACCACCAACGCAATCTGGGTGCATTGGTTAAAAACAATTCCATGAACTTATCAAGGGCAAAGTGGATGAGATTGGTTGGTATTAGGGTCACTCTTGTGTTGTTCAGGAGGGTGGGGCATCCACTGGGTGTGTGTATGATACTTTAGGCGAATCCCACATCCCTGATCGGGATGGTGCGGACAAACCCCATCAAGGAGGATGAGTCTATAATGAGGCTGTTTGTGACACTCCAGGAAAATCAAACATTGATCATTTGATTGTGGGCGGAAGAAATTTTAGGCCCATAATGTACACCTGACCTCAAATACACTTGGTTTTAAAATACGCACATCACATGATGCGGTGATGAGATCGCATAGCGCGGTGTGATTCCATGGTGTGCACATCACATGACACAGTCTGATGTGGCGACTTATGCAATTGACCAATAGGTGTACAATATGGATCATGATTATAATGGATCTAAGTTTTTCAGTTTGATTGAACAAAATGACCATCGGTTGAGCAATGGATTTCAGTAATTGAAGAAGTTAGAGCATCGATTGAACAAATTTGACTAGAGATGTTAAGAATATCTTATAGTTTAGTGTATAAAAGAAAACGTATAATCTATATAGAACGAACGCCTTGCATATCTGATGGGTGTGCTTCACACATTACGCATCAGCTTTCGGGATCAACGCATCCAATGCTGCGTGCTTTTTAGAAACTAGAACAAAAAAAATACCACCAACGTGTTTAGGGCGCACTAAATATGGATCATGGATGAGAGAGCTCCATACTTAAGTGTGCTTGGGTGAGAGCAATTCTAGGTTGGGTGACTTTGTTTAGCAATGAATTTTCAACTTGCTAAACAAATTAACATAGTTAAGTATTCTTGTCAAGTAGCTGCTTTTGCAAGTATGTGTATATTTACCTACTTGTCAATGGGAATATATATTTTATGCAATGTTTTTGATCTACCAGATTTCAAAGGCCTCCTGGGCTTATACCATCCTCCATGCTTGGATTAGAGTCATTGACAGGAGCTTTGGAAGATTTTGGCGTTGAAGATTACCTCCAAGGTAAACAGCATAACACACTCACAGTAGTTATGTATATATATGAGTCATAAACATGTAACAAGAAGTTAGATCATGACAATTGTTCAAGATTAGATTATGTGTCAAACCATTTGCTGACTTACTTTTTGTGTTGGTGCTTCTTGTAGGTGTCCATGACACTGAAACAATGCGCGCCCCGGACATGCATCATGGAATGGAGGTTCGTGTTGGGCTTTCAAAGGGACCTGTTCATCCCAGTTTCATGTGAAGCGTTTCTGTTGCGTCTATGGTTTCCAAGTCTTGTAGACATTTGTGTTTGAAATTGAGTATGATCTTGAACACCTGGCTCTAAACTATTGTAGATGTATGCTAAACATGTTTTTATGCGTCATTGACTCATTGCTAAGTACTTTTAAGAAGAATTAGTCTTAAGATCACTCTTTGTCTTAGCTCGGTACTTTTGAACCAAAGCTGTTAAAACCGGACTGGGTGGTTGGACTGGAGGCCGGACTCCTTGTCAGTTCAGTTGGTTTGGGTTGAACCAGCTGTTTTGTTACAAGTGGCGATTCAACTAGTAGTCTGGTACTCTTAGTATTTAGACACCCCTAGCTAAAGTAATCATATAGGTAACTAAACTCTAACGAGGAATGCCTGGATAAAATTATCAATTAACACTAGCATATTTTATTTCTCAAAATCGATCTAAGAGTACCAGACTACAAGTGCATGAGAAGAAATAAACATATTATCAATTAACACTAGCATATTTTATTTCACCAAAAGTAAATCAACAAAAATTTCATCTGAACTGTTATAAATACTAAATTGACATAACCCCCAAAACATGTATCCATACAGGTTTCAACAACCATAAAAACCTAATGAAACATTGTTACACCCTTGATGTAAGAGGCAGTAAGCTACATGCAGCAATTGATTCCAGAATCCAAGTATGCCCAACAACACGCGACCCGCATTCTTCAGCCACACCCTCTGCTGCAACTAATCTTTGATCTTTGATGGTATCTTCATTTTCCAGCTCAGCACAAATGGACATGTCAGCATTGTAAACAACATAAGTTGTTTGATCCAAGTCCAAACCTCCATAATCACTCGATAACAATTGATCCTTAGTCTCACTGATCGTGCCTCCAGCGGTCTTTACCAAGTTTAAAAGATCACTCTTGAAAGCTTGAACAAAATCTCCAACAAAATAGAATTTTATGTTGTTGAAAAGTTTTGGAGCCTGCAAAAACATAAGTTTAAGTTTCATGGTCACAAACACGTCCGGCGCCCACTTACAATTAAAAAAGTATCGGTCTTACGTTATTTAGAGCTCTTAGTCTCCCCGCCGTTGGTCCACCAGAACAACCATGTGTATCTAAACGAACTTCGTATGGCTCTTCGTTCACAACACGTCCAGCTTCCACACACGCTTTTAACCCTGAAAATAAAATGCCAACGTCACACATTCTTGTTTAATAAAAGTTTATAAACTTCAAAGATCAACGGCTGAGATTAAAAACCGTACATTCCATTGTAACAACCCATTTTCCATTCAAAATAGCCATGAGAACTTTCAATGTTCTCGTACATGCGCCATTTGCATCTGTGGCAGCTATCACATGTGTGACATTATCTTTCCAGTACTTTGACACTAACGCTCCATTAGTTCTTGCGAAGTCAACCATAGTAAACTGCATTTTGAAAATCAAATATTAGAAAAAAAAATCCATGAATTTATAAAATTTTGGCTTAAAATAAGTTGCTCTGTCGCCGACCTTTTGTTCTGCAGAAAGCGCCGAACCACATAGCACCAAATTCTTTCCATCATTGGGCAATGTTGTGCACTGATTCAGATTTGTAGATAATCTGAAGTCATAACAGATGTTAAGTAACAAATTTTTTTTTAAAAAAAAAAGACAATTATTTGAAAATAAGCTTTTATACTTACATTTTATCAGTGACTTGTTTCCTAGCTTTTGACTTCTTTTCTCTTGGAAATTTGTGAGAAGCATGGTTTGGACACAGCAACAAGAAGTCATTCTATTTAAAAAAAAAAACAATTTAGAAAATTATGAACATATTTATAACACCTAAACGACGTGCACACAAAGCATTTGCTTACACAATCCCATCTGCAATCCAGGATATCGTATGCACACGGCACATGGTAAGTATTTTTGCATGATTTCACATAGCACCCAAGAACCGCTCCCTTTTTACCACAACTGGTGCATTTTAGCTTGCTAGCCCTTGCTACTTCCGACTCCAAATTCCATATCTTTCCTTTCTGAAAGTAAATTTGAGGAGCCCTGCAACAAATATTCATCAAATTAATATATATTCTTTTGTGACGGGTAGTTAAAACTTAAGAGTCAAAACGCATACCATTCAGTGCATTTTTCATGAGCATATGTAACCTTTGCAAAGTTAGACACATTCCCCTTTACTTCCTTCCCGTGTGCATACGCCATCAACGCTCCACTTCCCTAATAAAACAAAATTTATAAATTTTATTAATAAGTTTTTGGTATTTAATAACTACAAGAGAGTTTGGTTATATAACTCACTTCTGATATCTTAGAACACTGGCAAAAGGCACAAGGATTGTTATTCGAATCCAGTTGATCTGACTGCCCACCGGAAACTGGTCTTTTAGACTCGGTCTCAGAGTTACAACTGGCAGTGGCTACATTTTCAGAAGACAGATTGTTGGTCTCTTTATGGCCATTTCTTTCCATCTTCATATCATCTGATCCATCGTCTGTTTCCTTTAGCCTTTTGCCTTCAAGATTGTGACTTTTAGCTCCAGATGCATCTTTTTCGGCTGGTCTCTTTAGTGAATATCTTACTGAATCCTGTAAAGACACGTATATGAAAAGATTAGCCGGTTACTAATCTTTTTAGTGAGATTACTGAAAGGTAACTGGCAAAAAGGCAGGTCGGGCTAAGTTGGTGCCATATCAAAACAGTTTCAGGTCACATCATAGTTATCAAAGCGCCTAGGCGCATAGGCCGAGCCCGGAGCCTAGGCGCATAAAAAACAAGGGCTTTTTATAATTAGGCGCGTAGTATAAAATACGTTTTTTAGGGATTTTAGAGATGTGTGAGGCTTGTTTAGGACTACTTTAGGATGTTTTAGGGTTGTTTAGGACTTGTTCATAGCTCATTTAAGATGTTTTAGAGGTTTAGGCAACTATAAGCCTGAATTTGGCCGGAAATCAACCTGAAAACAGCCCTAATAGTGCGCACACGCCTCACAGGACGCAGCCCACTTGGTGTTCCTCGCTGCGCCTCGCACCTAGGCGCACTTTTGACAACTATGGGTCACATTATGTTAAAGTCAAATGGGTTCAAGTGCAAATGAGTTTTGGGTCAAAACAGACAGTTTTAAACAAGTATCACTTGGTTTGGGTCAAAGTAAAGTACAAATCTTGTAAAATTTGCGCTCAAGTCGATTCATTTCTCACCTTATGGTTGCTGTTTGGATCACTGCAAGATAATGGAGGGCTAAGTTGTTCCATCTGAATAACTTCAACCCCATCAACACCAGTCTTCAAGTGGTTATCTGAAGCTACCGGCGCCTTAGAACTAGAACCACTCGCCTTAAATTCTTGTTTCTTAACACTCTCTGGGGTGATGCATTTTTCCAAGTTTTCAGGAGAATCAAATGTTAAATTATTATTATTATCATTATTATTATTATTATTAACATCCATTTTCATTGAAACAGGACATTGTGATGTTGCCTTGCCCATATCTGCAAGAATAAAAGTTTTGCATTTAGGCCAAAAACTAAAGTTTTTTTAATCAGCAATGATTAAATTTGAGGCATTAACACTTATGTCCTAAAATAATAAATTTAAGCCATAACTCATAAGTGTAATAACAATTAACAAACACTCAAGTCATACTTTAAGTTTTCAAATAAAACAAAACCAAACAGTTACTTACTTACTTACTTATGAATTTAAGTTGACTTTTTAGGTTTTGAGTTCGGTTAAGTTAAGTTTTTACACAAGTTTGGTTTATTTGGCTTTTTCTGCAAACAAGCTAGCCTTATTGAGCTCGAACCAAGCTTGAGCCTAAAACAAAGCTCATATATTTATCTAACCCATGCTCGAGCTAGGCATGTGAAGTCCGTTAGGCTTGTCGGGCGGGCCTTATCAAGCCTTAGTGCAAATAAACCAAACCGGAACCTAAATAAGTTGGTTTAGTAAACAAGCCAGAGCTTGCGAGCCTAAACAAGCCTATTGTTTATATTACATTTATTTAATATATCAGCTAATATTTACTAAACAAGTCGAGCTCAAGCTTGAGAAACTACCAGCGAGCCAAGCCTTAAACATTGAATAAAGAATAAAATGAGTATTAACAGTAAGTATTTTTGTTACCTGAACACACAGGAAGAATAACACTAGCACTGAATGTAGCTTCAATATTTCTATAGATGGTCACAATGTTTTCCATGAAAGGTGCACACTTTACCTCTGCATCAACAATCAAAGACCAAACCCATCAAACCATATCAAAAACAATTCAATAAATAATAATAATAATATACCTTGATCAATGTATGAGTGTTTACAAACTGCACACTCCACCCCAATCTGACAAGAACTAAATCAAAAAGATCAAAAACCCACATCAATTTATTTGTCTTTAAATCTTTACAACAAAAAAAAACATTAAAAAAACAAGAAACACAATCTTGAAAACAAAAAAACCCAACCTGCAGAAAATATGACTACAAGGGAGCAAAACCGGTCGATTAAACAACTGAAGACTGCAACAAATAAAAGAGATCAAAACTTTAGCTCATAAATCCTTAAAAAAAACACATTAATTTGTAAAAAAAAATCAGAAAAAAAAAAGAAAGAAAGAAAGAAAGGAACCAAATGGGGCATTTGAGCTCAAGAGCAAGTTTTTGGAGGTGAAGAAGCCATGGGTTGATGAATCTTTGAGCTTCTTCCATATAAGTATTTGATTGACAGTGGACTGTTTGTGAAGAGATTTGAGACAGTGATATGTGATATGAGGAGAAAATATATATAAATAAAAATGTATAAAAAAGATGAAGGGTATTTAGAGGGAGAAATAGCGGGACTACTGCCGCCGTTGATTTGAAATGAAATGAAATGATTAAGGACGCGCCGATTTTCAATATTTTGTCAGGATAAAAAAAAAAAAAAAACAAATATTGAACCAAAACTCCCGCCATTCATATTTCGTGTTTTTAATTACGGAGTATTTGTGTAATGAAAACTTTGTAAACATTTGGTATATCAATTAAGTTAGGGTTTTGATAGCGATACCGAATTTAAATAAAATTGAGTGTTGAATAGGGCAACAATTATTGACACGACCTGAAAACCGACTTGAACCCGACACAAAAAAAAAAACATATTTTGGTCAAGTAACACGACCCGTTTAAAAAACGGGTCGGGTTTGAGTTGCACATTTCAACCCATCAACCTGACACGATTGACACCCCTAGTTGAATATCATATTGAATTGCGATAATGAATTTAAATAAAACTGGGTGTTGAATGTTGTATTGAATATATTTGTAGAGTACGATACCCGATTTGATACCACTTTGATTTTTTTAGCACTCTTTTTTTTTAAATGTGTATTTAGAGTGTTTAAGCTATTTACTAATTAAGTAATTAGTCATGGTTAGGGCTGTAAACAAACCAAACGTTCAGCGAACTGTTTGTGAACTGTTCGGCGGGAAATTCGTTTGTGTTCGTTCGTTTAATAAAGAAACGAACACAAACAAAAAATTATGTTCATTTAGCTAAACAAACGAACATGAACATAGGTCGCGTTCGTTCGTTTATTTTCGTGAACGTTCGGTAACATGTTCGTGTATGTTTGTTTTTGTTCGATAGTTCATTAGGGTTTTTAATTTTTATATTTAATTTAAGTATTTCAAATTTCCCAGTGGTAGATTATTAACATATATTAGTGTATCACATGTTAATATTACTTTAACTATTTTGATTAACTGTTATTTTGGTGGATTAAATGAGGATTTCAAGTTTAATACGATACCTCTGTGTTTTTATAAGACGTTATGTGATCCATATTATGTCATGTATATTTGGGTAATTTCATTAGTATATTATGGGCGGACAATGTTAGAGATGAAAAATGCGAATTTTCATAATTTAATGTGCTAGTTTGTGCTCGATTTTGTTCAGTAATGCCTATTTGTGTTCGTTTACATTCATTTGTGTTTGTTTGTTTTCGTTTTTGGTCGACGCCTAAATTTAGCAAATAAATACAAGCGAACACGAACAAAAATCTCGTTCGGTAAGTGTCATGAACAGTTCGTGAACATGTTATTTTCTTAACAAACGAACACGAACAAAAAATCTCATTCGGTATGTGTTCATGAACAGTTCGCAAACACGTTAATTCCTTAACAACGAACACGGACAACGCTTTGTTCGTGTTCGTTTGGTTCGTTTACAGCCCTAGTCATGGTGAAAAATGTTAAGTAGTTGATTATTTAAGTACAATTTGTGTAACAAAATTAAAATAAATTAATAACATATATGTCTTTTGGGATCGGATCAAATACATAGTTATACGTAAATAACATATGGTCAAGTTCTCCTACACGGTTTAAAAAAATGAAAATGGTGAGAAGGGTAAAAAAATATAACGGATCACAAAATATACCATAATGAGTCACAAAATATAACACAATGCCTAAAAATATAATACAATGTCGAGGAAAAAAACACATAATGAGTTGCAAAAAGGACACAATAAAAAAAAAACACATTGCTACATAAAAAGACATAATGAGATAGCACAAATTCTAAAAACTAGAAGTTAAAAAACCAAAATAAGCGAAAACCTAAAAACCAAGATCATAGAGTTTTATGAAACGACTCCAAGGTCGTTTGAATGTGTTTAATCGGGGTCCATTTGATACTCTTTCTATTTGTCACTGTGTATGTGATCATAACCCAATAATACAAGTATAACTACTTAATTGTTATGCGATCTTATTGAAGATAGTTTCCTAAAGAGTTCAGATGTATCTAAAAATAAATAAGCTAAGATAAATGGATATCGATGTGTTTAAAATTGAGACATGATAGAAAAGACACCGAACCAAATTCAAGAAGTTCAAAATCGAACCAAAAAACACGTTCGAATTTGGTTTGGTTTTCGACCAAATAAACTGAATATTTTTAAAGTTTCACCTTATTCTTTTACCATTAAATGTTATTGTGTTAGGTTGGGTAAATAAGATCGAGCTAAAGTGACAACTTAAATAACGATTATCTAATATTTGGCGTGAACTGAATTCAGAATTCTCGAGCGAAAAACCGTAACTTGGTTCATTTTAGATAGTTCGATTTGGTTCAACTTAACTCTTTTAAAACTGAATAATGAACACCCCAATAACAGCTCTGAACCCGAGGGTTAGAAGCTTTGAAGTGCGAATAAGAGGCGGTGAGGTTTTTCTAGAGGGTTTTGAATTTTCAAACACGTTGTGGGTAATCAACTAGAAATGTTATATTGGTAGTAAAAACGTTCAATACATTTTAACTTTACATTTAATGATGTTAAATGATTGTACCATTCTCTTTTGACATTCTATAGCTAAACATACGTACACGATTAAAAAAAAACAAGTTGAAAACTTACTTGTAAGCCATTTCACGCCAATTTGGCGGTCACCACATGCAATTTTATCATTTTTTTTAAAGGCGGAGTTCAACGGTGAAGTCCTAATCCTAACAACCTTCGGGTCACAAGTTTGAGTCTTCTCACACGTCTGGCCCTTTCAACCTTAATGCGTATGATTCTTCTGGAAATAGTTCCATCCAATTGCAAGTTGATCCACAAACCAAAGCAATATTCCTATAGGATCCTCTTCCTATATATATATATATATATCTATCTTCATGCAAGGTTCTAAAGTATGACAAAATCTTGATTGGTTTTAGATCAATAAACTAGGATTAAGAAGTTGTAGCACCATCAATGGCGAAGGATAACAGGGGTCAGGGGTGCCCCGCCCTCCCTGTTTTGTGGCTCAGTGGTGGAAGCTTGCGATTTTCGTAGGTAATTTTTTTTTATGAACTGAGTCCAGCCTCTACCGATTTGATCTTCCAGCCCCCACCAATAGGAATAAATTTGGTCCCGTGATTTCAGCCTCCACCACTATCTTTTTCAAGCTTCGCCACTAAACACCGTAGCAACATAGCATGCATACATGCATCATGCATGTATTAAAAGTATTGATCATTGTGTATTTATTAATATGCACCCTTGTTTTTTAAAGGGATTGATTTTGTTATCAAGAAACACACATTTAACGAGTGATACCTAACATAGCAACATGCATGTATATTGAAAGAATTGTGATCTTTTCCTCTAACATGGTGATAAAATTTGATAAAAATGACAAAAAGTTGCAAGTTTGTTATCAGGAATCATTGGCTGTGGCCAAGGATATGATATACTGTCTTGTAAGAAGATCATGAGGTATAAGCATCAACAGTTTTATAACCGAACCGGTTATCAAACCTATCACATTACATCTTCACTTGTTGCAGCAGCCGAACCGGAATTATTAACCAAATAGACGAATGGAGACGAAAAGATCAGGTGTTGCAGACGAACGGAGACGAAAATACTATACGAACATAGACGAACACTACGTTAAAAAAACGTAGACCAACGGAAATGAAAGTACTATACGAATGTAGACGAAGAGTACGTAAAAAAACCGTAGACGAACGGAGGCGAACGTACTATAAGAACGTAGACTAATGCTACGAAAAAAAAACTATACGAACGTATACGAAAACACTATACGAAGGTAAAGCAACTTGGGTTAAAGAGCGGATGTTGCAGACGAACGGAGACGAAAGTACAATACGAACGTAGACGGACACTACGCTAAAAAAAGAAAGAAATTAATTGTGGCCAAAATGGGAAAAAAAAACTTAACCAAAAAGTTGATGGTCAAAACGGGGAGAAAACCAAAATGGGGGAAAATAAAACGTAACCAAAAAGTTGGTGGCCAAAATAGGAAAAAAAGAACCTAAAGAAAGGAAAAATAAATAAGGTGTGGCAAAAATAGGGAAAAAAATTTAACCAAAATGTTGGTGGCCAAAACGTAAAAAAAACTTAGAAAAAAAAACAAAAAAAAGTGGCGGAAAAAATAAACCTAAAACCTAACTATTTCCAAGAACTCTCCGTTTAATATATATAGAATGGTGTTAAAATTAACCTACAAAGGTTTTCAAATATTATATAAAATATAGATAGTATATTAAACTTAAAGTTTGCTATAAATTATTAATTTTTACGTTTTTATATCAACCCATTATTTTCACCGTAACCAAGCATGAACATACCATCAAATTTAGTCAAATAAAAGGTTACCTTGTTGTGTATTATACTTGGATGATTGGTTTTTGAGCTAATGCATTCAAAACCCCTTTGAATTGGCCTTGAATTGAGCTTGTTATATATACAAAACAAAAAAATATGTTGTTTTTTAAAGAAAATAAAAAAAATTAAAGAAAGTTTTCAAATATTAAATTTGATAAAATTTTAAAATGGACTCGGCTTATGTATTTAAAAATTACAATTTTGAACATTTACAACCTTATCTAGCGTTTGGTATGATGAAATGAAATGAACCATTACGAGGTAATGAAAAATAGTGTGTTTGGTTGGTTAAAGGAATGAAATCACCCATTCCACAAGGCATTTCATTCCCTCAAAACCATTCTATCCACCCCCCATTTTTTTTTCATTCCACCCCTCATTCACCATTTACTAACAACACCATAACCCACCATCGTCACCACCCACCGCCGTTGCCGCCACCACCCACCACCGTCGTCACCACCCAACACCGTCCCACCACCACCACCCACCGCCACTCACTACCTTCACCCACCCACCATCGCCGCCATCCAACACCACCCACCCACCATCGCCTTTACCACCTGTCACTGTCACTCACCACAATCTTCTTTACCCACCACTACCGTCACCACCCATCACCGTCGCCACCTCCACCCACCACCGCCACTACTCACCATCATCACCTACCCACCATCACCACCATCCACCACCACCTATCGCCACCGTTGCCGCCACCCACCACCGTCGTCGTCGCCACCACCCACCACCAGGCCACCGCCACACATGACAACCACCTACCATCACCACCACCCACCACCGCCACTACTCACCATCGCCGCCCACCCACCATCACGGCCATCCACCTCCACCTTCCAACATCATCGCCGCCACCACCCACCACCATTGTTACCGCCATATATCACCACCCACCATCACCGCCACTGACCACCACCGCCACTAACCACCTATTTTATTTATTCGTCTTTTCCTGTCTATCCAACAACACAAAGTAATGTTTTGTTTCTTTGCCACATGGCAACCAAACAAGACATGGAATGGTAATGATCAATTCCATTACCTTGTTCATTTCATTACCTCGTTCATTCCATTCCCTCATCCATTCCATTACCCCATACCAAACAGACCCTTAGATTTTCCGTCCATGCGTCGTCATATTATTAGTTGAATTTTTGAAAATTGTTGAACTTGTGACGTCAGCAGTGGTTACCAACATATGTTTTGTACTCCTATAAATAGATTTGTCTGATACGGGTTTATTTCACTTTTAGACATTCCTTGTACGAACAATCTGAGAGCGATCAGGTTGAGGGGGAGTTATATTTCATCATTTGTAATCTGTGTTGATTAATATAAAGTTATGATGAAAGCATCTTCTATTGTTTATGTTTTATAGTTTATTCCCCTGCAATTCATATATTTCTGAGTTAATTACTAAAACCGTCCATGTGGTTTGGGCCAATATGCCACTCCAGTCCAAACTTTTAAAAATTGTTTGAACAGTCCCTGACTTTTGAAGAAATAAGCCAAAACAGTCCAAAGACTTAACCCATTTAAGCCTATGTCGTTAAGTCAGGGGCAAAATGGTCAACTGACGTATAAATTTGTCTTCTTCCCCATCTCATCTGCAACCACCACACTCCACCTTCTGCAACCCACCTTCACCAAACCTAATCACCAAGATAATTTTGCCCTGACTTGACGATTTTGCCCATGATTTAAGGACAGAAACTTAACTGTGTTAAGTCTTTTGACTGTTTTGGCTTATTTCTTCAAAAGTCAGGGACTCTTCAGGCAATTTTTAAAGGTTTGGACTGGAGTGGCATATTAGTTCAAACCACATGGATGGTTTTAATAATTAACTCCTTCAGTCATTTGTCCATTGAGTACTTCATGAGTGATTGAGATTGATTTGTTGACCGTTCAAAAAAAAATATCCAAAACCTATCTCAATATCTGTTCCAGATATTTTGGGTTTTCGGTTTGACCGTTAGGTTAGGCTTCATTTCACAATTCCCTTCCTATTCAATGCCCTTTCCGTTAGTTTTCAAAGTCCTAATTTAAGATTTTTACTTTTTGATCGGTTAACAATAGCATGTCCACTTATTGACATAACCAAAATATCAAGTAAAATATATATGAGTATTACTCTCTATATATACATGAGGTGGGCTAGCTATATCTGAATTGTGTCTTATTTGTCTCTTATTAGACACAACTTCTACAATGGCTGAAGAGAAAAGACTCCAGTCACTCAACAAACCATGTGTTCTTCTAATAGGTATTATTATTTAACTTATGTTTAATCTTTATTATAATTTGGTGTAAAATAGAGTAAGATAACATTCGCATGTAAAAAAACTAATTTATGTTAAAACTTTAAACTCGTATTGTTTTTTTATTTACGTTTGTATGTTTGTAGTGATCGCTGGGATCGAACGATTTGTGTTCAAAGGGGTGGGGTCGAACCTTGTGGTGTACTTAACAAATGTGATGCAATTGAGCAGCTCCTCCGCCGCGAGAGCCGTCAGCAGCTGGACAGGTTTTACATATATCGTGCCATTACTAGTGGCGCCACTCGTGGACTCGTATTGGGACCGCTATACCACTATTTTAGCCTCTTCTTTCATCTATCTCATTGTATGGATAAAGTGACTCCAGTTATTAGCCAACTTGATCAATTAGTGTTTTAACATTTAATGGTGTCCCTATTTACATCAACGTTTTTATTTGTCCGCATGAAATGATGTGACATTAGTTAATTTATGTATTTTTATAACTTTAATGTATAGTAGTTTATAACAATAAAAATAAAAATGACGTCGTTGTATGTTTATATTTTATTATAAAGCTTTATAACTGATGCTATTATGACTTTTTTTATAAAATTTATTATATCAAACGTAAACACATCACAACGTCATATTCGTTTTTTTTATAAAACATTATATATTAATGTTCTGAAAGAAAAACAAAACATAAATTAACTAATATCATTTGATGCAAAGAAAGATTATGACCAAAATTATAATGACTAATCATTTGCAGGGGCTTTTGGCACTAACATTGACAACACTACACAAATCAAATTCCTCGATGTTTTTGTCACTTTATTTGATTTCCCTAGGCATAGGAGGGTACAAGCCATCATTACAAGCGTTTGCCGTCGATCAAATCGACAAAGAACACTACGAGCTATCATTGTCAAAAACCGATAACATCAGTTCCAACGACAAAGGCATGTTCTTTCAATGGTGGTATTTCGGTGTCTGCATTGGTAGTCTTATGGGCGTGTCGATCATGCCCAACATACAAGACTCGGTGGGTTGGCCTTTGGGGTTTGGCATGTCCGTCGTGGCCATGGTGGTGTCTATGATTTTGTTTTTAGGTTGCAGCCGGTTTTATTATAGCCATGATCGGGCCAAATCTTTGGAAGAAGCCGTTAAGTGGTTCGTGTCTAAAATTTTACATCTGAAAATTGAGGAGAAATCAACCGTTATCGAGCTAGAGTGAGTTTCTTAATCTAAGTGTACACATTTTGTTGCACTTTCCAAAATTTGTTTGCTTGTTGACACTTTTTGTAATGTATTTATTTTAATTTTTATATTGTTAAATATAAAAAAATAATAGAAAATTAATGTGTCATTACCAAATCTATCATCCTAATTTTAATATTATATATATTTTATACTCATTTTAATCTTTATCTTAATATATAACAAATCAAAATATTTAATCCTTATTTTTTCGTTTCTCACTTATTAAATAATAATTTTTTCCATTTATCTCCTGTTAAATAATAATATTAACTCACATTTTTCTGTTTTTCTCTGCTATTAAATAAAATTATATTACAGCTAATTTTCTCACTTCTCTCTTTAATATATATTTTTAACTATTTATTTATTTTTCCATTATGAATACTCATTTAGTATTTTATTAATCCAATCTTATGTAATACACATGTTTCTATCCTAATAATAAATAAAAAAAAACAAACTAAAATGTTATAATAAGTAAATAGTACATCAAAGTTATTTTTTTAAGACATGTTAACGACTTGATGTGTTAACAAGTTGTATCATATTTATTTAACCTGAGTAATACATTGGTTTATTCAGCCTGTGTAATACACGGGCTTTTTTAAAGACATGACTTTTTTTATTACTTAATACATAAAATTACATTTATTTAACCCGTGTAACACACGAGTTACTAACTTAGTATATTAATAATCGACTATATCTTACTTCAAATAAATGATTTTAGTTAATGTCACACATTATTCTCTCTTTTAATTTATTAATTAATATTAATATATTAAATTAAAATCCATTTGATTAAATACAAGTAATATTATTGATGTTAACCTTATCTTTATCTTTAATTTAATTTATTTTATTATATAATAAATAACAACATTTGAGGACACATGCCATTTTCAGGTGTTTTCTTACCTTTATTTTTCTGTTTGTCTCTTCTATCATATTATAATAAAATCATAATTACCCCTCTTCTCTCTCCTGTAAAATAATACCATTACATCAAAATTCCCCGCTTGATCTCTTATTTTTTTAAATATTTCTTATCTTTACTATTTCTTTTGTTTTTTCGTTTATTAATAACAATTGATTCAACCACGTGTAATACACATATTTCTGAGTGAATAATAAAGATAAAAAAAAGCAAAATGTTATTACCCATGCAACACAAATTTCTAACCAAATAATAAATAAAAAAAAGTAAAATTCTATAATGAGTTAATAGTAAATCAAAGTTTATTTATTTTTTTCAAAAACACATATTGAAGAGTGTATACATTAACCCATTGCATTATATTTATTCAACCCGTGTAATATACGTGTTTATTCAACCCGTAGAACTCATGAGTTTTTTAAAGATGTAACTTTTTTAGTAATTCATATATAAAATTATATTTATTCAATCAGTGTAATAAATGAGATTCTAACCTAGTTACAATATTATAATTTTCTTAATAAATAACACCTCGTATTTTTATACGACATAACTATAAAAAAATAAAATCACTTTATACAAATAATGCAAATAAATATATTAAACTACTAGATTATACCTCGGGAACGTCCTGAGGTTGAGAAATCTAATATGACATATCAATTTTATATATGAAATAGAATGATGCGCTTTACAGTTACATGTAAGAAAGCTTCGGGTAACACCTAACCTAAAACAATATACAATGTATCTCCAATGTTAACGCCTAACCATGAAAAATTTATAACTCTAATATTAATACCTAACCTAAAACAATGTACAACTATGCTAAGACATGTTGAAAATAGAATTCATATTTAATGATTTGAACATGATAAGTGACTTGCCTATACATGATTAATAAATTACCTGAACACTTTGTGTTTTTTCCTGTATGAACAAAACCCCACAAAAAGTAGTCGTGTTTTTTCTCCGTGTTTTATATAACACTATGGTACTCGTTGGAAAGATAATAAAACGCTCATTAATTTGGTGTAATTTTTTTTATTTAAAAAATATCGTACATAAAAGATGGGTCAAGTTATTCTACACAGTGTAACAAAAATGAGAAGGGTGAGAAGGATACAAAAAACACAATAGATCATGAAATATGACACAATGAACCACAAAATATAACACAGTGCCAAAAAATATAACACAATGTTGAAGAAAAAAGACACAATGAATCGAAAAATTACACAATGATGAAAATAAGAAAAAGACACAATGATATAACGCATATTCTAAAAACTAAGAGCTAAACCCCAAAAAACGAAGACCTAAAAACTAACGTCGTAGGGTTCGATAAGACGGTTCCAATACCGCTTGAATTACTTCAATCGGAGTCCGTTTGATATCCTTCTTGTTACTTCCTATTTTTTTCTTTCACTGTGTATTTGATCCTAACCATATAAAAGATACTAACGTTTAAAAATTATGGGAGGAAACATGAGAGAGAAAAATCCAATTTTGTTTTTAATTTTTTTTCCTAAATCAATTAATGCCACATGGCACACTCAAGGGGGAGGATGCCCTCTTTGAATGCCATGTGGGATTTATTGCTTTCGATTATTATAATAGGTATATTGCCGATGAAGCCTGGCTCAATTGGTAAAAATTGGGGGAGCGAGAGTGGAGGTGACGTGGAGGTTGAGGGTTCGATTTCTGTCGGAGCCATATTTACCACATATGGGGGTTCCACCTGGGGAGATCCCCAATCCAAGTGGGATGAGTAATCAGTACAGGCTGGCCTAGGGTGTTAGCCGGAGCTCCACCGGTTACACCACTTGCCGTTAAAAAAAATACATTAATCCACTTTATTTATACACACACATATATATATACTAATAAAATATTTTAATTAATGTCACTTGTCATTTTATTCTTTAACTTGTTAATAATATTATTTTTATTATTAATATTTAATATTATTAAATTATTAATATATAATCTTTATCTTTACTAATTTTCATATTAAATCATAAATTTTCTCTTCTTTATCCTATTTAATAATAATAATAATATTTTTTTTTCTCTCGTATCAAATAAAAATGTCGAAACTTTATTTTCCACTTCTCTCTCATTTATATAGTCTATTTTCTGGCGTATTCATAACCATTTAATATTTTATTGATCCAACCTCGTGTATTACACATGTTTCTAACGTATAATAAATAAAAAAAAACTAAAATGTTATGATAAGTAAATAGTACGTTAAAGTTTATTCCTTAGAGACATCTTGTTAACTGATTGTGCTAACCAGTTAGTCGTTACATTATATTTACTAAATTTGTGTGACATGGGTTTATTTAGATCGTGCCATACATGGGTTTTTTTAGAAGATATAATTGTTTTATTAATTAATATGTAAATTTACATATATTCAACTCATGTAATACACGGGGTTGTAACGTGTGTATATATATGACAAAATAATTATATTTTTAGTAGTTTATCATAATAAAGATAACTTTTTTTTTTCAAATAACCACCATCTTTGTCCCATCATAGTTCATACTAATTATCCTATTTATTAAATTGACAAGATAGTGAAGAATGAAAGGTTATGAGCACTGACTACCGTAGCGACGGTAAAAGGGTGGCCGACACCCACTCCGACGACCACAATCTCCACCAGGCAAAGAATTAAATACCATCATCATACAACAATCACCACCGTGGTCATTGACTTAGGGTGGCCGGCACCCACTCCCATTGTCACTTTCTAGTCCTTTCTTTCGCTCCGATCTAAATATCTCTCTCTAAATGCTGAGAGAACAGTGTGTATGTGTGTTTGTCGATTGAGAAAAGTAGAAAGAAAAAAGAGCATGGGGTTACGCGTGTCTATACAAGCGGCAATCACCTCTTACCGTCAAAGTAGAAAGAAAAAAGAGCATGAGATGACAGTGTCTATACAAGCAGCAATCACCTCTCACCGCCCAAATGACCCAATAACAAAACACCACTATCATAGTTTATTGTTCATCAAGTTTGTTTATTAACTGATAGGATAATTATCCTATCTATTAAAGAGTGGTGGATTTGAATACTGATTTTCAAAATGAATAGGATTGTTTTTTCTACGGATGATGTTTTTATGCTATTTGAGGCATCTCCTTTGTCATACGGCCTTCTAAAAACCCACACATTTCAACCGGATCTAATTTAGATCAAAATCATCAAATGTTTTAAAATCATTCAATATCACATCTATACCTATTCAGTTAACTAATATTTTATTTTTTTTTCTTTCCTGTTTTTCTCATTTACAAAGGACTCTTAAAAATATAAAGAAAAATAAATATGAATGAATATAAGCATCTAAACATGGAGAATAAATGAAAAATGAATACCTAAACTATACTCCTGCTTTAAAACATGAATTATAGTGACATAGAACTATAATAGTGACATATAGAACTATATGAAATGTATGTGTCCGTTTCTAGTTGCACACGCTCTTTAACTTGTCATATCAGTAATATTTCTATTTGTTCAGAAAGGTACATTTAGACACGACCCCTTGTTACTGCTATTTATGCACATTGTAATATCGGTCTATCGTTGTTTTTTCAGGCTCGAAGACAAACCGCTCTTTCTAAAAGGAGAAACCGAAACAGAATGCTTAGCTGACCAAGAACCAAACGACAATAACCATCTCGTCAAAATGGCAAAAGTCGTCGTTCGGCTCCTACCCATTTGGACGACACTGCTAATGTTCGCCGTAATCTTCCAACAACCAACAACTGTTTTCATAAAACAAGGAATGTCGATGAAAAGAAACATTGGAGACAGCTACAAGATCCCTCCTGCCACCCTCCAAACCGCCATCACCATATCCATACTCCTTCTCATGCCATTCTACGACACCATCTTCATCCCCTTCACCCGCTTCATCTTACAAAACGAGAGTGGGATCACTACAATGCAAAGAATCGCCACAGGAATGGTCCTTTCTGTCATCGCTATGGTATTAGCAGCCACTGTTGAAATGAAGAGGCTGGAGTCGGAACCAGAGACACTAAACATATTCTGGCTGTTGCCGCAGTATGTATTGTTGGGTGTTTCGGATATTTTTACAGTGGTTGGAATGCAGGAGTTTTTTTACAGTGCAGTGCCGGAAGAGATGAGGACAATGGGGATCGCTCTGTATTCAAGCGTGTTTGGAGTGGGGAGCTTTCTGAGCGCGTTAATGGTGTATTTAGTTGAATATTTTACGACCACCGAACAGGGGAAAGGGAACTGGTTTTCTGATGATATGAGGGAAGCAAGGCTTGACAGATATTATTGGCTGCTGGCAGGTGCAAGCACTTTAAGCTTGATGGTGTTTGTTGTACTTTGTACATTTCATAATACAATACCGAATCTAGCCTTTCCTGAGCCTGAAACTGAGCTATAAATCGGAGATAACTCGTTAGAAGGTGTCCTAAGGTTGTGGCCTCAAGAACACCCTTCGACGGTCAAGTCAGTACAAAATATGTAACAATGCACATCTATGTATAATTTATGAATATATGTATCTAAAGGGGTTCAAGAATCTGTACACAAGATACAAACTTTAATGCATAATTAAACAAGGGCATGCAGCATTTCATTATGGCAGTACAAAACAATCAGTTACTCGAAAAACTTCAGTCGATAATAGTTTGGCAGGACACCCATTATCGACTAGCCAAATACAACATTAACATTGTGGGTCAAATGATAAATCTACATATGTTCCATATCTCTATTACTTGGCAAGCCAACAAAACAGAAAAGGAAAACATGTTCAAGAAATTTCAAGATACCTTAACTACAAAGACGTAGATACTCTTGGTTCATGATTTTAAGGAAATGAACAAATGGAATCATGTGTTTAGTTGGCATCTTCGTCAAAGCTCAAGTTCAGTGCCTGTAACTTGAATCCAGAGTTTTGTATGATCTCAACCAGATTAGAAGCCACTCCGGTAGCCTGCACTGTTGTTTTCTTCTTCAACTAAAACAAAACAAATAACGGGTCAATTTGAATACAAAAACAGAAGATGTTTTCCTACTGAATAAGAATCTTTGAAGGATATAATACAAAAAATCAGTTCACCTCGACACTTGCAATACCCTCGAGAACTTGGACCCTTAAGTTTGAGATGCCATCCGTCTCCTGAAAGAGAAAAAAAGGGATGCACATTTGCATAACTCAAGAGGTTGCAAACAGATGAATTTGCAGCATTTAAGATAACTATTCTAATGTTGGAATCAACAGAAAACCTCCAAACAGTTAGATAAATATGCTAATGTTACTAGTACAACACATATGAAACAATGGCTCTATATAACATATTGTCATTGGCATTAAGATATGAAATTTATCCACCGTGTCAAACGGGAGGTGATTTGTACGCCACCAAATTTGACACACCATTTGTTTACACATGTAAAACACCACAAAAACATGATTTAGAGGTGTGTGGAGTTTTCTTTGGTGGTACATGTATCATTTTACGCTCCGAATACAGATTAAGGTTGGAGATAGGTTAACTTTTACCTCTAGAGCACTTGTTACAGAAGGAATGGCTGCTTCACTCATTGTTCCTTCAGCCTCCATATACAAAAAAGATGAAAGATCATTAGTATCGTTGAATCAAATGGGATAACATAGACACGAGTACACGACTATCTTAGATGTTGTTATGAAACCGAACTATTTTTTATAATCATGAGAATCTGTTTAAAGAAAACTCATGTGACCCCACCAATACCCTACTAACCAACGTGACAACAATCATGGCCCGGTAAAACGCAGCTTGTGCTGGAAGGTGGCCTTCAAAGGGGTTAAAGGCAGAAAATCATTGAACGCTATATTCGAATCCTAGTCCTTTGCCACAAGTACTCAACTACTCAAGCTCTTACAACTTACCATTGCCCCATCCTAGTTAAGGTTTGAAAGTCCAGAATCCCGAATTAGTTTCAAATACGTGTAAGGTGCTGTTTGGTAGCCTAATAATGATTCCATTAAGAGGCTACCTTTGAATGAGTCAGTATTAAGTGTGTTTGGTTCACCGTCAGGACACCTCTAAATCAATCAATAAGCCCTGACCCATTAAGTTTCAAAATGTTGCTCCATGAAAATTTGACCCCTTTATCCATTCACCTGTGTTCATAACCCTTACTTGACCACTCACGCACCCCCTCCACCACCAACTAGTAAGGCTAAGACAAGTCATACCTCATACTGGTTAAGAGTCACTTACCCAATCAAACCTCTAATGACTCAACACTTAAAAGAGGTTACCAAACAAGATTATGCGTTTTGGAAAAGAAGCTCCACCACTGCTGTTAGATTATTGTGTTTTGGTAGCCTAAAAATTAATTTCAAAACTTAACCCCAAACACTAAAAACTGATTATTTGCGTTTTCACAAAACGCAATAATCTAAAAATCCATTTCAAAACGCAATCCCAAACACCCCTCAACGTACAACACTTAAGGCATGTATTAAATTATCTATGGGGGCAAATATGTCTTTGTAAACAAATACTCACTCACACACTTGTCTCCTCGACTTTTGATTATTTAAATAATAATTACACATATATTCCATTGCTAATCAATTTCACTACACAACTAGAGATGCAATTCAAAGAAATATATATGACCATTCAATTTATCACTCAAGAAACATATACCCACTAAAAAGTTTCACACAGACTCCAAGAAAATCATGGGTAACAAAAACTACCTGAAAGAACATAGTAAGCACATCAGAAGGTGAAACAGGAACAGTAAAAGTGGGCTCAACATCTTGTTCAGGAACTAATGTTTGTTCTTGTTCTTCAGCTACAGAACACCTTATCTTCTTCAAATGCAAGAATCTTGTTTGGAAGTTAGGATAAGAATTTGGAATGTTAATGCTGATGCAATGATTGGACAGTTGGAGTGGAATGGGTAAAGAAAAGGATGAAAGGGTGTTTGGGTTTTTATGGTGTTTGGAAAGAGTGTAATAAGAGATGGAAGATGATGCAGAAACAGTTGCCATTATTATTATATTGTTGTTGATGTTGTTGCTATGAGTTATGTTATCATCCTATCCGGTACAAGTATTCCATTCCTACAAGCGTTATCGTCAGTTGGGATTTATGTACTACTTTTTTATGCGTATGGTACAACTTTTAACTTAGCCACCCTCAAACTAACCGAACCCTAACCCAATTAGTTTTTAGCTAACATGTCGCTTTTTTAGTGACGCGGCATGTTGATGGAGTAGCTGCCACATTGCTAAAAGGGTGCCACTTCAGCAAAAAACTAACTGGTTTAGGGTTCAGCTAGTTTGGAAGTGGAAGAGGAAAATAAGTTACAAGTTGGGAGTGCTCGTTAGAAGTGGCAGCGGCTAATACGTGATAATTGAGGTTATTAAATAACAACCCTTTATTTAAAAGTAAAAAAGAGTACAAATAAGCCAAACTAAAAAAACAAATTGTGTACCAAACCGTATGAATCTTAAACTAGCCGATTCTTTGTTCCAAACCGTAAATCAAACCATAAAATCAAATCGTGAACCAAACCATATGAATCCTAAACCAGCGCAGCGCAGCACATACCGGCTGACTTTGCATATGGTTGGTTTCAACATTTTACCAGACATTTTACGGAGACCGCCATCTAAAGTTATATTACTTGATTACTTACCAACACATAATCACTTTTAGAATCCAATTTCTTTATCATGTTTTAAGCATTTTCACAAGTTAATAAGATTGTCACACTTAGAAAAGATGTCTTCACATTCTACATTAACATAACAATTAACATAGTCAGGCATATTTACCTACAGTTATTCAGTACATTGATCAATTTGCACAAATACATTCTCATTCTACACACAAAAAAAAGCCACAAATTGATCCCTTACAACGCCTTTTAAATTATCTCCTCTCCACTTCCTCTTGAACCTCACCAACTGTAGACAAAACAAATACACATTAGTTTTCATAAAAATACCGAATAACGATATTTTTAACTCATTCTTACCCTGGAGATGTATTCCCATATTCGCTTGAGCATCCGCTTCAGTATTGAACTCCTTTCAAATATCATAAAAAAAGGTTATAAGACGATGTATAATTTGTAAGTTACCGAGGTTTTAAAAAACAACTGAAGTACAAACGCATACCCTTTCTACATGACAAATCTGGAAAGATGCAAACTTATGTTTCAACTCCTTCGCTACTTTGCACAAGCTTGTCATGTTCTCAGTTTTGGTTTTCCATAGACCGTTTACCTGTTTTGTACATGTTTTAGACATCGGCGCTTTGAATTGATTGATGTAGGCAAATGGTTTATTACAATTTCAAGATTTGCCAAATGGAAATCTCGCAATCTCGTATTTATTTACCTGCATGCAAACAAGTTTGGAGTCCCCTTGCACCCTAATATGCCTAAATCCTCTCTCGAGAGCATATCTTAGTCCTAAAATGACTGCCCGGTATTCAGCAACATTGTTTGTTGCAACGCCCAAACCTTCGCGCAAACGATAAACCTACAAAATTTCAAACTCAGACACCCGAATACTGCAAAAAAAAAAAAGCATGATTGATATTAGTATACTGTGAGAGTGTGGGGATTAAGTGTATACCAGACTTCCATCTATCGAACGCAACACGGCCCCAGCACCAGAAGGTCCAGGGTTTCCTTTTGATGCACCATCAAATTCGAGAATACACGAGCACTGAAAATGGTAAACGCATTAATAGATGCAGCAGCAGGACAAAAGCACAAAAACTGTATCATTGAGCGAGACAAGATAATTACTTAATCATTACATGATCTGAAAAGTTTTTAGTGAAACTTATTAGTCTCAAAGTTTAAAAAAACGGAAACGAGCCTCGACGCGTTTTCCCTTCACCTCACGAGGCGTAAGCCCGAGGCGGAATAAAAAAAATATTTAAAAATTATATATTTTATAAAAAATAAAGTAATGGACCTAAAAAAGTCCAAAACATCAAAAACACACATAAAAATGAAATAATTGACCCCAAAAGTCTAAAACATAAAAAAAATCACATCAAAAACACCCTAAACCATCTGAGGAGCACATTTTCTTAGCGCCTCAGCCATGAGAGGCGTATGTATAATCAGAACCCCATGAGGCGCGCCTCATACTCATTTTTTTGACGTTTCGCCTTGAGGCGCACGCCTCAAACATTTTTTAAAACCATGATTAGTTTATCACCTATTTTAGCAAAACCATTTCAGTCAGACATGCGAATTACTGTTACGTTTACATGATATAAAACCTCACACCATAAGCAGAAACCGGCAGAGTCTCCATAAAGCTTTCTAGTTCAGGTAACTTTCTCTGAGAGCCTTCTGAATTAGAAGTTGATCCAGCTTTCTTCTGTACAAAAAAAGACGTTGGAAAAATACATTTTAGCAAGATTGCCATAACCGAAAGAGCTCCATATATGTTCCGGTGATAAAGAAATGCAACACACTACAACTTTTAAGTAAAGCGTTACCTTCATCCAGTTATCGGCAGGATTCCTAGTTCCAGCTTTACCATTCACGGAAGACGGTTGCTGAAACAATACCAAATTATACATTATCTTAAGAGGATTGTTGTTACACACATGCATAGCTGAAATCCGTTAAGTAAACGAGTATGCTATGAAAGAAATACTCAAACCTGAAAAGGACAGGGAGCAAGTTGACCAAAAAGTTGACTTTGTACATCCGAGGCACCAATAGAATATATTGCATTGCTCAGCCCATGAGTGGCAAGGTATTCCTCAGCAGCCTTAGGCAATCGATAGCCTTTGAAAACAGCGACATTGGGTCCATAAAGCTAACAATATCAAGAAATAACTACAATAAGTGGCACATATAGCTTTTGCAAATACACTAATTAACTTGAGTAACAAATAAAGTATACATAATATGTACATGTAGTAAACTATCTTAAGCGACAAAGTTAACTATTTATATAGACGGTAAATGTCATAATTCGCATATAAGGTTTCCAAACCAACTGCAAGTCTGCAGTACAACCAAAGAGAAACAAATATACTAGTCAACGCTGTCATGTAACAGCTAAAAATTAAGTTTCATAAATGGTTTGAGACAACTTCTTTTCGATCAAAAAGCCATTGTTATTCACTTGCTTGGTTTTGAAAGGAGCGTGAGGCACTCAGAAAAAGCATCAGGGGCTTGAGGTGGTGCCCCATGTACTTACTGGTCAAAATTAAAGTCGGTAGGATAGTGATATGTAAAACAACTAAAGTGATGAAGAAATAGTGAAAGGTTTATATGTAAAAAAGACGAGTCGCACCAGGGGCGAAGCCAAGGCTTACCCAATGGGGGGCCTAGGCACCGCCTCAAACTGATACCACGAGTAGGGAACATGCAAAACGTTCTAAGAGCCCCCCTCCCAAATACTTGCTAGACCCCAGGCAAACCGAACACCTTCGGCGAGTAGGAGCTTTGAAATTAAGCACAGCCAAATGTTAAAATGGGGAATTAGTCTAAATGAAGCATTTTTTCGGTAAACCCTTAGAAATTTCACTAAAAAATCCTGGATCTGCCACTGGCAGTCGTATAAGAATACCCCTATCCACTTTGACCCGCTTGTTTGGTGTCCTAGCTGACAAAACATCCTGAATCCGCCACCGAAAACGCTACTTCTGGTTGCAAATAAAGCTTATTTAGTTCTACATAGAGCGACACCTAGACTACACGACGGGCAAGTCTCGCACTGCGGCCTTCAGGACTTAAACACCTCCCATTCCTTTAACCAAAGTAGTATATTTGACACACAAACTAACATAACTTTTATAACAAATAAAGCCCAAACAAACTACAAAACAAACAACCAATAATGTCCATTTAATAATATCTTACCAAAGGCTGAAAATCATTATAATTTTTGTACACACCAACAATGTCTCCTTTCCTCACAACATAAAACCACATCCTTTTCATCCTCCATTAATAACAACAATTTCCCCTGAAACCATGTCCAAAACATGAGTTAATAACAGTATGATCACACATGAAAGTTTGAAAAAGGTTAGATTTTTAACAGGTTCAAGATTCAAAATCTTGAACTAGAGTCTTGTAAGTAAAGAACAATGGTTAAAGTGTAAATAATGGTTAGATTAGTAAAGGGTATGTGTAGTTGTGTAAAGGGTAGTTGAGATTAAAGTGTTGAGAGCAGAAGATGTTGGTTTACCTTTTAGATTTGAAGTTTTGAAGAAGATGGATGTGATGGTAAGGTTAGGGTTTTGGGTTCTTTTTTCAGGAAAGTATGTTTGACTGGTTTTTTTTTTTTTCTGCTTTATTATCCTTCCCTTACTAAAATAAATTAAAAAAATAAACAAAACGAGATTTGGAGCGGGAGAAATGGGTGTCTTTTGATGTCACGCTGTACGACATTTAGAATATGTGTTGTTGCTTAACTTGTTACCCGGACTCATCCTCTAATATCGTCTTATCTTATGTTGACTGGACGCTGACTTGACACTGGATAAAACCCCTGCTGAAGTTACCTTGCTATGGTCCAGGTGAGCAAGGGCTTTATCAAATTTTTATTATTTTTCTGTTTAAAATGTGATTTAACATTATAAATTATAAAGACAAATTTAATAATAAGAGATAAAGTATTAAACATAATTATAAATAACATTAAAAATAATTAAAAAATACATAAAAAACTATTAAAACTACTCAAAATTGTTTTGTTCCTTTTCAAATTCCTTTGCGATATGCTCCTGTTTTTTTTCAAGTGTCGCTCGATGACTCGGCGCAAAGTTGCAGAAGTCCTTGGTAAGAAAGTTCATGCTCCTCATTCTTTATTTAGCAGTTTTCACTTGCGTCGTACTCTCGATATTACTTGTTATTTTGTCAATCGTACTCATGAATTCGGCACCGACTTCATGAATTATTTTTTCCCCAGTCCCTTCCTAACCGCATCCGAACCGTCTACGTTTAGGTTGATCCCCATATGAGCATCCGAGCTACTAGAGGAGACGACCCACTCCCTTGAATTAGTTTTTGTACACTTTGGCCCTGACTCGCCCATTTCTTCAAGTAAAACTAACTCGACCCATTTGGAAGCATTCTGAAGAATTTTCCACAAATAGTCCTCGTCCCAAGTTTTCATAACCTTGTACTTACGAAACATCTATTGTTTCAATTTTTTCGCAAGCGAATTGGTAAACGTGAAGATCATCACTACCACTTCCCGCATTCGACTATATATTGTTTCTGTTATAAAGGTTCGTATACAGCCCGTCATATTTTTGAATTTCGGACCACCGTCCGGATATCATATTGTTGTAAATAGGTGTCCAATTATCGACTAATAATGCGACTATCAAAGTACGATCGAAAGAGTTACACTTTGGACTGAGAACATAAAAATAATGTTTAGTTCTTAAATATAATTAAGAACGATAGAATAATTATGGCATTGAATGATCGGATACTCGTTTGATATTAAAGATGGTTTGATAATTGTGTTGAATGATAATTATAGACGTGGATATTATTATGGTGTTTATCGTTTAAAGGGTTAAATGGTATTATGTTTATTACAAATTATTAAAACATAAACTTATATAATTAAATGGTGGGGAAAAATTAAATAGTTAATTATTCAGGGTTTTTAATTTAGTGGGTAAGCCACTAGTTGAGGGACTTAAATGAAATATGATTTATTCTATACTTTTCCCTAAAAACCCAAGTTAACCTAATTGAGATTAGGAGCTACCAAAAGGGATTAAGGTTCTACTCAAAACAACCACCACTGAAGAAACGAGTTATAATTACCTCGACGGAGATAATTATGGTGTTGAACTCGTGGTTGCTGCAGGTTATAATCCTTTGCACACACTCGTAACACGAACCGAACCTATAAGAAATGAAGGAATGGGTCGTACGAAGGGTGACGACTGCTAGGTAGTCCTATGACTCCAACGTACATGCACAAAAATGGTGTTGGTTTGCTAAGTGCAACATAACATGTCTATACAAGGAAGGAGTGACCTCCTTTATATAGAGCATGCATGGGCCAAACATCACTAACCCTTAACCACGACGATGGGTTTGAGCCCGAGTTAAGGGCTTGCCTCCCTTTGGCCCATTAAGTTAGTACAAGTGTCCTGTTATTATCCTGTGCGTGTATGTACGCGCGGTGATTCCTTTATGATGATGACGTCAGCTGGCTGATCACTTCCCGCTGGAGCTTTGTCTGCGCATGTCTTGTTCCGCAGAGACTTTAGAGTTGAGCTTTTTTATGGGTTAGGGCCCTTGTTTGCGCCAGGATTTGGGACCTTATCCCTTCAACCACCATAACATCATCACCCACATCGCCGACGCCACCACCCAATGGCCTACACCACCACTGACGACCCTCCTCACGATCATCAACCCACCCCTTGGCCCCCTCCTCTGTTCACCCGCAAGCTATGCGCCTCCGCCTCGGGTCGCGTGCCTCATTTTTGGTGCTCTCGTGTTCGTGCTAGATCGGATTTACACTGGATGTTCGGGTGATTCTTGAAGTTGTGGTGATTGGGCTAACTAGCAAAGCGTTCGATGATCCATTGTGTGGGTCTTTGGTGTTTCGTCAAGGTACTTTTCTAAGCTCCCTATAGTTGTGATTATTATTGATATGGAAAGCTTGGAGAAGATGTTAACGGTGGCTGTTGAAGAAGAAGAAACAGGGAAATTGTTTCTTAATTGGGGAAAATGATTCAGTCAGTTATAAGTTAAAAACATTTCGAAAACAAAAGAACCAACCAAGAAATTTGTAGCCCAGGTGGTTGGGTCTTTTGTTTGTTGTTTCAGACCCGGCTTAGGTCTCGGGTTCGAATCCGGTCCTCACCACTTTCTCATATTTTGTTTTCTTCCTTTTAATAAATTAATATTATTTTAGAGGTGACTTGATCATTTTGCTGACTTAACGATACAAAGTTAACTGGGTTAAGTCGGTGGACTGTTTTGGCCTATTTCTTCAAAAGTCAGGGACTGATCAAGCAATTTTTAAAAGTTTGGACTAGAGTGCTATATTGGCCCCAAACCACATGTACGGTTTTGGTAGATAACTCAATATATAATAATAAACATGTTATTAATATTTTGTGTTAAACTATATATATAATAGAGATTTTATAATGAACGAATAGATAGATCCGGGTCAGGTATTGACCCGGATGGATCGACTTGAACCCGATAGTGGTATTAGAGCCACTTACACAATCGAACAAATATATATTCATTGATCTTGTTTTATTTTGTTAATTTTTTTTGACAAAAAGATCAAACATTTTCCCTTATCTTTATGGTCGTGATTATGGATCAAGTCCTAGGAACCTTTATGTTTGGATTGTGGATTTTATTTTGTGGTTTGTGTTTGTTATTTTCATTTTGGTTATCTTGTATTTATTTTGTGTTATTTGGAACCCCCAATGTAATAGATAGCTTTTGTATTTTATATATTGTTGCAAAATAATTTTTTTTGTCAAAACCACGCCGAGACAAGAATAAAGATCGAAGATGGAACAAACAAGAAGATCGAAGATAGATATCTTAGATCGTGAAGGACTAGGTCCAGAATTGTGGTTGATGCCCTTCTTAGACCTGTTCGGTTTTGCGTTTGTTGGACGAACGGAATCGAACGAACTTCCACTAGTGCTCGATTCAATTGTTTATATATTTTTGCATGGTTGTGTTTATATTTATTGAAATATTAATATCGTCAAATATATATTTTTGCACAACTATAATAGACGACGAGAATTAAATTAAACGAAGTTTTAATTGGTTAATTATTGGAAAGGTAATGTTATAATAATTTTTTTTATTATAAAGATAAAATGAATTTTGAAAATTATGTGATTAATTTTGAGCAAAACCATAAATTAATACTAGCTTTATTAATTTAAAATATTGATCGCGATTAATGATCAATATAAACTAAAATAGGGTATTTAAAATACATCGGTCGAGAGTTGAAATGTTTTCAAGTCTTTGCAAACAAATAGTAAAATTAGGTTTTTACTAAACGTGCATGACTTGTGTCATGTCACAGTTGTCCACTATATTTTAAACTAGTTGGTAATTTATAAAATAACTCACATAAAAAAAACCGTATTGTAATTCCATCCTAATGGCAGTTGAAACAATCCAATCAATCCCAGTGTTAGCAATTCACCCTGCATTGGCCTACGGATTTGGCAGAAAGGTCAAGTCGCGATTCCTAACATCAGTTAGGCTGAACTTTACACGTTACTATTGAGGACCAATATTGCTTAATTTATTCAAGTGTGCATAGTTGGGGTAATCGTGCATAGGCTGGACAAAAGTTTTAAATATATGTTGAGTGCCCCAAAAAGGGAAAGTTGTGTAGTTAACACAATTGGTAAACTACCTACCTACGTAGTAAAGATAAAATGAATGGTGCTAAGCCAATCACTTTATCTATCTATACATCTAATAAAACAAAGTCAATTAGGACACTTGGCACTCCCACAATTCACCTTCAATTATCTCTCCTCCCATATTCTGCCACATGGCACAAGGTTAGAATTTATAAACTTTTTCTTTTTTTTTTAAATTAAAAATTGAATTAAAACTCTAAAAACTGTCAATTAAAAACTTCCTAAATAATAACTTTCCTAATCTCCTAAACCCCTCTCAATCATTCATATTATTCTTAACCCTAAATCAAAACATCTCATTACAATAACCGATCATCAACAATTCAAGACTCCATAATCGATCATCCATATCCTTCTTATCGTCTCCTTCAAGTAACTCTCCTCCATTCTTCTTTAACCCAGACGTCGATGTTGCATCTCTGTTTTTTGTGTTCGTTTTTTTTTTTTATTTTTTTATATGATTATTAGTTAATCTTTCGTGGTCGATTAGGGTTCGTGGTTTTCATGTTTTTTCATACTGATTTTATTTCTTAAGGTTTCAATGTTGATATATTGTGTATTGATTGTTTTAGATTTAGGGTTCACTGATTTCTAATAAAAAATTCTGATTTAGGTCGATGATTGTTTTATGTATTGTTTATTCATTGATTACTTTGTTTGATTAGGGTTCTTGAATGGATATGGATGGACCCGGACGCTGATTTTTGTTGATTTGGCATTGATGATGTTAACCATTTTATTTGTCTGCCTTAGCTTCATGTGAATGATGAGATTGGTATGGGATAATGGAACTCCATTTCCTGAACCGTGTATCGATCGCATAGCCGACACTGTTGGAAATGTAAGATTTCATTTGGGGCGGTTTTGAATCGGGTTCAGTTATTCCTTTGGTAACAGCTATAGCAGTAACTTGATTATTGATCTTAATGACAATTCCCTTACTAACTTCACACAAAGTTCTGGATATAGTTTGAGATTAAAGTGAGATATTATGTCTCTTCTATCAAAGACAAGAAAACAGGTTTAGTTTTCTTATAAATTTGGCATTTATATGAAATCTGACGTAATATTAAGCTTTAAAGTTTCAAGAAGAATCTTTGACCAATATGTTTTTTTTGAACTTTCAACCTTTTGAACAATTCTGTTAAGCTTTGTGTCATTCTTAAAGTTCAATATGGATTCAGTTGGGAGATTTAGTTGATTATTGAGGCAAAGCTGTCGCCAGGGCCATCCTTATGCGGTATTCGCTGGGAGGGTTTGGTAAGAACTCGGTTTTGTTTTTGGAATATAACATCAGTGCTGCATATTCAATTACCCAAGTAACCGACTTTTTATTGGTGTTTTGCAGTGATGTCTGTGTCTGCAATCGCCACTACAAAGATGTCTTGGTGTCTAGGCTGGCTGGGCATGATGGTTCCATATTCCGTATTACATGGTCATACGATTCTGATACCGAATTTTTCCGTTTCTTATATATGTGGTGAATATTTTGACGTTATTTTTATTTTATATTTAGGCTAATCTTCGTAACTTAGTTTGTTAATCACGATGTTGTTCTATTACCGACTATGTTTTCAGTAACATACTAATATCCTTTTCTTTTAGTTTAAATTTATATTTTTCCATCATATGTGAAACAGGTTGTTCTTTGCACCATCATATATGTTGGCCTTTGCTATCATCTAACTTTTTTATTTAAAACTAACGTTTCTCTACTCTCATAAGATATATCATCCACCGTCTGTTGTTTATGTGCTCTTGGTCGGAGGACTGAGGATGACAGGGATTATTATGGCAACAAAAGGCTTGATCTTAGTGGGCTTATTTAGAATGGTGGGTTTTTTAATTTGTAACCATTTCTTTGGAGATTAGATTATATTAGTAGGTATTTAATTTATCAAGTTGTTGCCTCATGTTTTACAATGCACCTCTTCCGCAAGTTAACAAGAGATGTTAGAGGATATGTCCAGAAGGTAATTACAAATTCATGTTTATTAGGTGCATATGACTTCATTTTTAATCATAATAATGTACGTCAATTTGCAGTGCATAGACAATGGGAAGGATGTTAATCTGCAATTTGCAATTAAAGCAAAAACGCTTACCAGTGGCCTTAAATATTCCCTTGCTACTAGGAATTGGGGTAGGCGAATGCAGCTGGAACAAGGGCTGGTAATAATGTTGATTTCTGACTACAACATTTTTAATTTTGGAGTTTTCTTTTGATTAGGACAATATTTTTTAATGCCCAAAAGTTTTATTATGTTAAAGTTAGCAACTTGATCTTTATCATCATCGATAGTCTTGATTTTTAACTAGAAGATTCATAAATTTTGGAGTTCTTTTGGGTTACCGATTAATTGATTTTTTTTTGGAGTTGACTTTTAAAGCATGGCTTTGGTGAGTTATAATGACTTGGTTTGGTTTGAGTGTATCTTTGTGTGGTTTCTTTACTGCAAGAGGGTCAGATATGTGTGAGTTCCTTTCATGTGTGTCAAGATTACAGATTGGGGCCAGGCATTTTTTTTGAAAGATTGGTGTGAAACCTGTCGTCGCGTTTCCTGTTATTATCTTGCGGCATCATACATCGGTTTCGCGTTTTTTTACGTTGGGTGTGTTTGGTTTTCGGACTTGAAGATAAGTGTTACAAGGAGCCGACTTGGCGCGGAAACGATTAGAAGGTAAGTGTTACAAAGTTTCTCCAGATGAATATGTTTACTGATTGTTTTTTCTTTGATTGTTTAAACATGGATACTTTCGCACACATGATTTTAGCATTTAGGCGGTTTTTGAGATTCATATTTATTTCTTTTTGTTAATGTGCTGATTAGTGTAAATGAAATTTAATGAAGTGCCTTTCTCTGCTACTATACCAGCGTACTGGATTCAACCAATAGACGTACATTAATATAAGCCAGTGCTTGTGCAGTTCTTTAAAGATTAATGATTTATAAGATGTAATGTATTCTAATGGAAATTGTATTATTGTGTTAGATTCAAGTGTGATCTCTTATGAATTTGCCTAATCTTATTCTGAAACTGAATTTAGGTTTACCGCCTCGCTATCCAGACTACTCTACTCACTCACCAACTTCATGGCGTTTTTTGAGGTATTCAAACTTTTTGGTTAAACATACCCCCTGTTTAAGAATAAAAAGTTTAGTTTATGTTCTGAATTTTTCAGATATGGGATGTGATGCAGAATCACGTACATATGGAGCTGAAGAGCACGAGAAAAGGGTCTGGTCAGTTGACTTTTCCTGGTCAAATCCAACCCTGGTGGCTAGCGGTCGCGATGCTTTGTTGATTAGTTCTGCTGAGCCTCCTCCGTAGTTGGTGGATAAATATGTCTCAATTATGAAGCCGAACTGCAATGATTTAAGTAGCTGATTTTGGGCAGGTCACAGTGTTGAGAACAATGGGTCAAATAATAATAATAATAATAATAA